>JARJEB010002999.1:0-13162 GCA_030264535.1 Liometoxenus newtonarum
GTCGGTGTGCTTTAGCAATACAAGTCCACACTGCCATGAGATAGACTCGTTTATTTTACCGTTGTACATAGGCCCTTAGTACATGCTATGTTCGACGATAAAATAATCGCTCTGTATATACACTGTAAAAAATATTTTCACTCTATGCCACTCTAGACTAATGCTGAGCGGGTCCACTCGATTTAGAGTAGGTAATTATTTCACTCTTAAAATAGAGTTAAGTTTAGAGTCTTCGCTACTCTGTGGTAGAGTGAAATATCTTCTCTATTTTTGGGTAAATTATAACAGTCTAGAGTTCTATTTCGTATTAAAGAAACAATGAGCTCTGTGGAAGTTCAAAACATAATTTCCATATCCCATTGTATAATTTTGCGCGGTTAGTGAAAAACCGCAAAGTTGCAACTGTAAGTAAAATTGTAGTTAATATGTAACAAAATGTTATCCTAATATAGGCGACACCATATACCATTTCACCTTGAAAAAATGTTATTCTCTATTCTTCTTTTCCTATAAATATAGGTAATTTGTTTCAGTAAGAATAAAAGATGTGTTGATTGAAAATGGAATGAAACCGGTTGAGTTTGGTTCAGGTCACTTCTCCTCTTTCCAATTCTGTTCAGTTCTGTTTTCTTGCCATCAAACCAAACTTGGAATATACCTATAGCGTCTGCTCCTCCAAGATAACTCTCCTTATAGAGTTCATTTCTTATTCGATTGCTTTTTTTCCATTTTGTTCACAGTGCTAGTGCCATGGAGTAATTTCATCGTTTTTTTTTCTCCTTTCCTTTTACATCATTCCCTAGCTTGAAAGGTTTGCGGCGTATACGTTGTCTCAGAAAGAAAAATGGCCACGCAAAGGTTGTAGGTACATAAAGTTGAACACAACCAACTTCGGCCCGACGGTTCGACTTTACTTCAGAATTAAACTTCAATCCTCCTATATAACTCTATATATATATATTTATATATTTGCTCCTTTTCCTTTGGCAGGTTGTAACTGTACAAGAACAACTCGGACCGAAACAAATAACGAAGCAAAACGAGAAAAGAAGAAAGACGTCTTCTTGTCGTCTATAAATTATATTTGAATAATATTTATGGCTTTGGCGTACGTTTTCGGAGCTTACCTATAGGTATATACCTATACAGCAAATGAATAAAGGACGAAATTCGAAATGAGGATTGAAGGAGTAGAAGCACAACCCGCTGAATTTTTAAGGCAATAATTTTTCAGTTTCTACTGATTTTGTTATGATTTCTTTGAGGTGTGTAAAGTAACAATAATTATATTTACATAATTAACGAAACAGTATGGCACTCACATCCTGGCTGCCTAACATGATACAACTTGTTGATTTATTGTGCACATTTCGACGTTTTTTCGTTGATTTATTAGCACCATAAAATTATGTTTATGTGTATATAATTAAATAACACGCGTCTTTTAGTGTGTTCTTACTCCTGTTACTACTATTAGCACTAAATACTATTGTCGCATATTATTATTTAACTATGACAACAATTTAAGAAACAATAATGCTTTCGCATGAATTCCGCAAGAAAGTCGCATATAAACTAATGTAAATATGCGGGAAACAAGTAGGTAATACTATATTATTATATGAGCGGTTATGACAGCCATTACTCACGAAGATGATGTTTGCGCAAATTCATCAGAGTGAGTAATGGTCATAATCGCGAATATAATACTATATGCTTTTTCTACACTTTTGCGCTACATTTTTAACACAAAATACAAATTGGGATTTCTCAACGAAATTGACAAGTGAAGTAATATGGCCGCCGATCACATATACAGTTTTGACAGTATTTATAGGGTTGCTTCGAGATTTTAGTTCATATAGATCAATTCGATCGATCACTTCCAATTCGTTAAATCTTATTGAACGCGGTCAATGTATTTAATTGCAGTAATTTTTCAAATCCATTATTCACGATCGTTGAATAATGTTAATAATAGCTAATATAGGTACCACGAATCATTTTATTGAAAAAAATTAGGTGGGAATAAAAGAAAATGCGTATTCTTATACATATAAATATAATTGTTGTGATTTATTCATTTTTTAATGAGCAAAAACTATATACATGTGCTTTTAGTCGCTTTCTATAAGATATTTAAACAACAAAGTGAAATTATTTTTATCAAGATTTAAAAGGACTAACACTAAACCAAAAAAAAAATCGAACAATTAGTTTTCATGTCAATTTCAGAAAACTGTTTTTTACCTAGGTACATTCCAATATTTACAAAAATTTATACTGGCGAACTAATTTTTATTCTATAGCTGGATTTCAGAAGGATAAGATATAATCCTTAAAAAGTTAATTTTTAGTATGACAGAAATTGTCAAAAGTGTAAGTAATGTCTGCGTGTTGAATTTCTGATTATTCAGCTTTATATTCAGGAATATTTTAAACTAGGTATACGAAATTGTGCAGAGGCGTGTTATGCATGCCTTTAGCAACGTGTAATCAAAGAAAAAATAATATAATTTATAACTTGATTTCGTTGCGCTTATCATTACCACAACGTAATAACAATAAAATTATTCGCGATGGTCGTCGTCGTCGTGCAAATACAAATTGTAAATGTCGTTCCACAGAAATTACAATCGCACAAAACCAATGTTGATATATAACAAACAAACTGTTTAAATTATACCAACGAAAACAAACCAACTTGTGATTGTATATATAGTAAACTATTATAATAGGTATACTTCGTTCCATGAATTTATGCATTGCATATAGTTGCAAGTAAAGTACGCGCGTCCAACTTATAGGTACTTAATGCACATGCATGTGTAGCTTAGTCGATTATAAATGCGTATGACTTAATCATTTGCGTTATTTGGATTCAATTTGTGTGGTTGGTTGTTCATGTATAGAAAATGCGTTTCGGTATTATGTAAATCTAAAATGCACATTATTATTTCAATGAAAACTTAAAAAGAAAATACACCGAAGGATATTGATCGATTTATAGCTATTGAATGTCGGATAAACGAATAGCAATCAACTGCTTCGTGTAATATGCAATCAACCATTCGATTTTTCAATCACCATGTGACTAATGAAGATTACTCTTCTTGTTCGTGCAATATTATTTTGAAAAGTTTATATCTTCGAAGATTTTTCTCCGAAATTTTCCAATTTAGAATGAAAAATCTTGCGCATTTACATTTAGATCGAAATTTAAGCGAATCGTTCACCGTTCACTCTTTGAAAACTTGTATCTAATATTATTATTGAGTACGTGCTGGCTATGCTTGGGGAAATAAGGAAACATGTGAAGTGTGACGACGACGGTGTAACGTGGAAGAGTTCAAAAAGAGTGTGGAAAGATATGGATGTGAGAAGAAGAAGAAGAAATGATCTGTATTTGCAGACTAAGCAATCATAATAAACATGTCTTCGTTTTATGTCCTACATTTAGTCGTAAAATCTTATCCCAGATACAAACCATGATTGCATTTTCTTATATGAAATTCTCTGCCTCTGCTCAGAAACGAACGAAAACCAAAAAAAAAAAAAACGAAAACTCAGATGAGACTTTTCTCTATTCCTCATCTCATCATCATTATAATACCCAGATATAAGAATGAAAATACTTTTGGAAACGAAAATTTAGGTACCTATTATTGATAAAATAAAAATGTACAAAAAAGAAAATTCTTTTACCGTCACATGTTTAATTATGATGATACTGACGTCACTGTTACACTGTGATTAATACAATTTTTTTTGTTTTTTTTTTTTATTTCAGATCGTTATCGATGATAAAGAACCCGGCCAAATTTGGGAAAACCACTTGAAACTTGAAATAGCACTTTCACTTCGGGAACACCTGAATCCGTAAATTATTCAACAAACGCACGGCGATATTGTCAGGCCTTTTGTAAAAAAAAACAACTATTTCTTTGGAACGTTGACACAATTGAATTTGATTTCAAACTCTTCACCACGACACTAGTAACCCGCATTTACGATTAACTGGAACTAGAACTATACTAAATGCCAAGTAGTTGGTTCGTTCAAATTAACAATGTTGCTTTAGCTTTCAAAAAAAAGGAACGCTGCCGACAACCATGAAAATAATACCCATTAGATTATGGAACAGAGAGAGGTTGAATGAACCGACCAACCAGATTCGAGCTAAAGCAACGCGAAGACGAGGTCGTGCTGTGCTTGCGTTTGAGCTATGGGGTTGTTTTTCAAGCCACCAAAGGCAAGCGGCAGTGCCTTGGGACCCTTCTAAATTATACAAAAATTTATCAGATTGCTACCAATACAACCTACAAGGGAGCAAATGTGTGTGTGTGTGTGTGTTTATGTGGAATGCACACACGCCATGCATAGATTTTCGTGACAAGGACTGCACCAGGTTTCAGGTCTTCAAGGGAAGAGTGAAGAGGGAGGCTATCTGCATGAAGGATCGGTTACCAATAAGGATAGAAAAAGTTGTAGGTACCCTGCACTGATCTGAATAGAGACACAATCATATAATATGCATAATTGGAGTAGACATGTCTATGCGTTGGGATTTTATGAAGATAGCAATAAAGCAATAAAATCTTCGGCGTCCCCAAAATACTTCACATTCTGAGACTAAAATTTACAATTTGTTTGCGCTCATAAAGTTTTCCTTACACAATGTGCATCATTTTTTTTGATCCCTTTGTCCCAAAAATTTTGCGCAAAGTTTCACTTTCCGCCCGAATAAAGTTTCACTTTTAGTTTTTTTTTGCATGAAATTGCTCTAAATTACAGGAAATTGCTTCAAAGATTTATTTACAAAGCTTTCCAAACAACAACAAAAAACCATTGTAAACCCTTTAAGAATCCAAAAATATTTTGGTTTTATGTGGTTTTGGTACGAAACCACAAAATGCAGCAACCAAGGTCTTCAGTCTTCGTCGGGAGCTCATCGGTACCAGCAAATTTCGCGATAAATAAACAAACAAAATTTTACCTTATAAATATGTGTTACAGTCTTGTGAATAATCCACTTCGTGTCTTTTTCTTTCTAAGTGATAACGCGATAAATTGAACGAAGCACTAAACAAAACCACAAAATCACAAAAATTTATGTTGTTGATAAACGTTTTTATAAACCAATCACCATGATTCGAATGTGCGGGTTTGGAGTTTTGTATAGGTTAAAGTATGTTGGGATTCAGTTGCGCGGCATGGTATGGTCAAGGATACGAACGAATATGGCGGGCCGACGATTCAACGCGACTTAAGTCACTACTGCAACTTCCAATTGGATAGCAAAGGACGGAATGTCTAGTATAGTCGAATAATGAGAGTGTGTATAAAACGGTGGTGTTCAACAGCGACACTCACACGTTTCGAGGAATAACGAACAACCAATTGCGCGTTGCCTCCGCGAAGCGATGATGACGGGAGGTAAAAACGAGTTTCATTTGAATTTTCTTAATGTATCTTCTTTCTGAATTAATTACAAAACTTAAAATAGCTCATTGGGTTTACTTACAATACCTATAACAATATTGAACGCACAGACGCATTTTAACGAATGTAATTAGATTGGCATTTTAGGAAAATTTTAGAATTTCGTTTTATGTCTGCAAAGAAATTTTTGGAGCAAAGCAAAATTCAAATTTTGTTCTCACAACAAAATTTAGTTATCTTTATAAAAACAATTTCAATATCACTAAGACTTGAGGTGTTATCAGTGTTATCACGGAGAATGATCATTAGTATCCCATTTATTTTACTTTTCCACTTAAAGAAATGCGACCTGATGGGCTAACTCTTGAAAACTATTGAATTAATAAAGTAAATAAAAACCTATTGATAGCTAAAGTACTTTTATGCAAGGCAAGCTCTGCAGCTCTCGTCGAAATCCATTAAAAGAAGATTTTCTGATCGAACAAAAGTATACGAAGGAAAAACGCTGCACTATTAAAAGCATCAAATGCATTGAATTTAAATCTTCTAAGACTGGCTTTCCAGCTTTCATCGCGAAGCAAAGGTTTTAAAACGATTTCAAAAATTTTCGTATCCACATTTCATTTATCGTAAGTGCCATAAAAACACTCAAACTCTCTGCATTTACAAAAGTATTTATATTATTTTTAAATTTAATAAAAAAATACTTTAAATCTAAAAAATAAAAATTCAAGGAGCAGATAAATTGATTTATCCGCGACTACCAAGTAAAATATAAATAAAATATACCTATGCTCGGGCGATTACTCCGCTCGGCTTCGCCTCTGTATACGTAACCTTCGCCCTCGCATATAGGTAATAGCCTGCATATATTGAATAATATACCTACTATTATTTTAATCGAATAATTTTTGTTTGCAAAAAGAAATGGCAAGAATAAAATCAAATAAATATCTGGTAAAAATTAAATAGTTTGTGAAATTTTATAAGTACTTAATTTTTTTTCTGATATTTAAATTTGTAGAGTTTACATCAAATTTATTCAAGATTGCAAATGCGAGCCGCTTTTCTCGTCTCACATTTCCACGAGTGCAATCGTGAGTTGATGTTGTTATCAATCTAGATTCTTATCTTCATTAATGCCTTCTCGCGTTTATCACCTTGCAATCGAGCGAAAAGAGTCATAAAAATAAGAGAAAAATACTTTCTCGAATAATTATAATAGGTATAGGTATACCTATACCTAGAAATTGTTGATCCAGCCCAACCCTATACAACAAATCCTCCAAATTTAATTAAAAGGGTTTTTGCCCGCACGGTCTATATTTCGATTAAGTCCTGAACGTGCAACGTAAATTAAGGGCGCGGCACTGAGAGAAGACTATATCAGATTCAACTAATTGAATCTGTTGAACAGTGTTCAACGTTCAACTGCACAACGAGATTTATTTGAACACTTTTTATCGTTTCCACGGCTCGACTGCAATGCTACAAACATGGAACAAAAAGGGTTCCAACCGTGTTTGTAGTTTATTGCTATAATTACAAGCCCTCTTTCGTTCAAGCCATTATTCGTCGTTACTCGCGCTGCGTTCTGGAGCGAACCCTCTCGATCCTCTTCCTTCCTTCTATTATAGGTAGGTACGCGAACAAGCTTCGATATCACAATACAAGGACACGCAATTCTAATGAGTGTACAAAACAATTGGTAAATATTTACTATATAAATGTCTATGAAGGAACTTTGCTAAATTCGATGGGATGACTTTGTCTGTATTTAGGATAGAAGAAGATGAGTCTACGTAAACAGAAATAACGACCTAACGTCTTTAAACTAGGTATAACCATAGAAAACGATATAGTCCTGAAGGGATAATGTTAAAGCTGATCTTCCTTTGCTAAAACGGAAAAGGGGGATACGAGGAAATGGTGAAAGAACGCAAGTCAGAGAGATACGCGCACAGAAAGCAATCAACCCATTGCGTGATGTCGTAAAGTGCGAGGCGTTTTGTGGACCCTTTAAGTAAGCAAACCCTTAATGCACGACTTGTACGCTACGATAATTACGTGTCCTCCTATATAGTCCTTATAGTTCATAGGGAACAAACTTTCCACTTACATTAATAACCTATCCACACGTTCTCTACCGTCATCCTGTAGGTATCAAGTCACCAATAGGGATCAACCCTATAGGTAGCTACCAGGTGAGTCTAGGAAGTTAGTAGATTTTGATAAAGCTATAGAGTTGAGTTAGATATTCGACAGGAGGAAATCCTTTAGAGAAGTGTTTTAATCCGTTCGCTGCTTTGTTTCACAGCAATGTGTTTATGTAATTTTTTGACTGGCTTTGGTATACGTACGAGTATATCAAGTCAAAGTCTACTTTAACAGAATTGGTTAGTTTGAGAGCAAAGAAGGTTGAAGTGAGAGAGGAAAACTTGATTCCAGGGTCCCCACTGCACATACATCAGCCATAGTCAACCAGGCCAAGCGAGCTTATAGCATCCATTGCTACACTGTCACATAAATTACTTATAACTTGGAGGGGCTAATGCAACAAAATGTTATTTATAGACCCCTATGGCATCCACGTCCACCGTATCAACCACGCACGTACTGTATATGTATTAGGGATAGAGCGTAGAGTAAAATGAGAAAGAAATGAAAAATGGTCGTATATATATATATATACCTACAGCACAACATACTATGTCTGCTCTGCATATATAAATGCAGTTTTAAGATATAAATTATTGAGATATAAATAAACATGTTGGTTCTCAACTACACAATTTCAATTCCGTTATAGAGTTACATAGTCTTATCGAGGACTTGACTCTTGAGAAATCCCCAAGACTGATTACTAAGTATAATGAAAGTATTTGCGCAGCAACTCTGACAACAATGTTGTAAACCAACTAACTATACCTATAATATCAGAAGATGATTTATTTGAATGTGTTATTAAAGGGAGAAAATACCGGGCATAGTTTCCGCGAAAATTTCTCGGAATAGGTGTGCCAAAGTGATTAAACACATTGTATATTTTCTATATACTTATATAGGTATGCGTAGAAACGAAAATAAGCATGAAGGTTTCATTAGTTTGCAAGTTGTAAATTCTTGAATGTGAATTATAAAAACGAAAGTGTCAAAGATTTTTTGCGGCTTTCAAGGCTTATTTCTACCGCATAAGACTACTTCTTATAAGTATACACGACTATAGTCGACTATATACCTACAACCAGTAGGTAGGATTCATATAGGTATAGGCATAAATATAAATTCGCCATAATTTGTGTAAGGCTGTTCGTTGTATAAGAGAATTTATTCTGCAACAAGGATTTCCATTCCGCAATTCAAGGTCGACACGGTTTTCAATAGGTCTCTCACCCGTGCGTATATATATATATATATATATATATGAATATAACTCCGCATACAACAATTACACGTTCTTTAACGACTTCTTCTATATTATAACTTCTGTAACAATGAGTATTGTATTTCTTGTCTCGGAGAAGTTCAAGCGCCTTCAAGTTGAAACCGTAATTTATAATCAGAAGAATTGCAATATTATAATATAGTAATTAATAATAATTAGATGAGAAAGATTAAGATGAAAGTTCAATACACCCTGTACTACGCGGTACTAAATAAATTGGTTGCACTTGAATAATTCATATATGTGGGTAATTATAACTTTATTGCGTTTTCCAGTTCTTTTATTGTTTATACATTGTTAAGGCGGCACAAGTCTCGAGCTAAACGAATACATGTGGTAAAGTAAAGACGTTTTTCTGAAATAACATAGCGGAGAGGAGGATGGCTGGATGGAGCAGGAATACTGGACCCTCGAGACTGAGAGAATAAATTGATGTGTTTATCAAGACAAGAAGGCAGAAATTGTTGGGGGATGGCCAGAATTTTATCTAAGTAGATTGAACGCGTTAAAGATGAAAAGAAACAGAAAAAGTGTGATAAAGTGAAGACATGGACTGAACAATATGTCAAAAAGTATTAAATTTTAATTAAAATTTGAAATATTTATGAAAGCATGGAGAATTTTCTTTGCAGAATTCATTAGGAAGTTTTAAGGAAGTTTGTGCTTCTTTAGTATTCCATTTCAGGACTTAGATTGCCTAATGTTTTATTATTTGGAAAAGCACGTTCTTCATTCCAGCTCAAGATGCAGAGAAAAATTGAACTGAAAATTAAAATAAAATGAAGCAAAAGCGGGGTGTCTTCCCTAGCTAACCGTCTTTACAACTTGGCACCTTAATTAAATTCATAATATTATAAAGGAGGCATAAACATTCCAGATATAGAAAGATGAACAGGAATACGGAGCGGCTTTAATGAAAATTTTCAGCTGAGAAAGATTTATTTATATGTTTGAGAAGCCTGAGAAGCGCATGTGAAACTGTGAAAGATCAAGATTCAGAAGAATTATTTATACTTTTCCAAAGCAATCAAACTTTCAATAACACATAACAATACCAGAATCATAAAAACTAATGCTTCAGCACTTATTACCTTTCCCCATGTTACTGTATAGATCAGTCAACTGAAATTTTGAGTGAGGGCCTGAATTAAGCCAAGGGAAGTTGCAAAGTGACAAATCTCTAGGGCTTGGGCGTCAACGTTCACTCTTCCACGCTTTTGTTCAACACTTTCAATCTTAGGTATAATGCCATCTTTTTGTTGCTACCCTTCTTACATTAACTAATAAATAAATTTTAAACATTTGAGCAAGTCAAATTTGTTTGCAGATTTGTTGTTTCACATTTTATAGTTTCACTTATCGCATGCTAGCGCTATAAATCTAGCTGGAAAACCGGTTTAGTAACAACAGTAATCACATTAATAAAATGAATAAAAATAGCTTGAAGTATTTAGTATCATAATAAACAACCCCTAAGAATTGTTGTTTGAATTGCTGTGAATTAATAAATATCGCATTGTACATTCTATAGGATAAAAGTTATCAGTAAGTACTCATATTTTTCCATTCAGGTAGACTATAATTCGTTATTTGAGATATTTCATTTCGGCAGGAAAATTTATTTGTACACTCAGCAATTCCCATACAATGTTTCATTTCTATGAGTGTTGTGTGTGGTTCGACCAGAAACTTGGGACAGCCCATATTTTAGTAGTTTCTGCCTTATCTATAAAGTGGCTATTTTTATATACCATGTTTGTTGGTCATTCATTTAAAGGTTTTCCTTTTATATTCCTTGCTCGATTTTATATTTGCGTGTACGAAAAAAAAATAAGATCTATGTGATGGAAAAGAAAACCTCGTCGGTCTCACGTCGGCGTCGAAAAGACCGATCTCAACTAAAGTTAGAATAGCGAACGTTGTCGGATGTTAAAGGAAAAAAAGGGCGATTCGGTCGTAAACTTCCAACTTTTTCCAACCGACGAAGCCGTCGGAAAACAGCGACGTGACGGTCGCGAAGAATGCTTTTCGCCATCAAGCGCACGAAGCTTTGAGAAGCTTTCTACTATACAACGAGGCTAGGAGACGAGGAAATAAAAAGGAAAATGGCAAGAAAGTGGAAACTGTATAAAAAAGAGAAAAAGGGTCTGTGTGCAAAAAAATAAGGAAAATGTTCAAGTATAAAGAATGGTAAATGGATCACGTCTCAGCGAAAATATTTTTTCAACTTGGCAGTTTTCCAGCCCTTACACTTCCAATAATAAGTAGATATATATCTCGACGAATTCCATTTTCTTTACGTTTTCGTATGCAAAATGAAATCGTGCAATAACTTGAGCATATTTGCAAATAAAAGCGGCTTTTGTATGAAATGGAATCGATCTATGGGGACCAAGGGATGAGAAAAATGTAACAAGAGCCGCGCATGTAACATACAGTGCCATGCAATAACTCATGTTCCCTTTATGTTTCAGCACCTGAATAAAATGAATAGAAACGCAAAGAAATTTGTTGAATATTTACGAAATCATTTCTGCCCAAGGGAAAACACCATCAAGCAAAATTCGGAATAATTAAAAGTGTGGAAAAATTAGTAAATCAGAAAATCGGAATCAAATGTTGAAACTCATAAAATTTCCACACATCAGTGTATGATTATGGCCATAACGCAATAACAAAAACGTTTACGATACACTACATATTAGCACTACAGGTACTAGCTACATGCTGAGTTATATACTGACTTGACTACCAATAGGTACAATAGTATACTTAATACTAACACTATTTGCTTGCTTGTTCGGTAATTTTAAATCTCTTTTAATTTTATTGCATAGCAATTGCAATATAGGTCATAAAATAACATAATGTTTACTTAATTACGCGCTTTGTGTGCTTGATTAGGTGAAGCTATATACATACCTATATATTTCTTAATATAAGTATTTGATGACTAATGTGACTATGACTTATTAGATTAGAAGTAGGTATACATCACATCAAACATTTCATATGTGATAGTGTATAGGTAATTATTTCATGTGTAAGCAAACAAGTTTAATTATATACCAATTTAAATATATTCGTTTACTTATTTAATTATTGATGTTAATTAGATGCAATTAAGACTTGATTGGTTATAGGTATAGGTATGTAATTGGTGTAAAAACATGAAAAAGAGAATCTTTGTATATAGGTATAGGATTGGAAATATTGGACGGCAATTGTCATAGAATGAGATGTGCCTTTCAAATTGGGATTTTTTTTTTGTATTATTAAGTACTGATAACAATTATTGATGTTGACATTTAGTAGTCATTAACGTCATAATTGATATCAACCAGATGCGTGTACGTACCTATTTAAAAATTAGAAAAGCTTTTAAATCCTGCAGGACAAGTGCACGCATTCACGCATCAAGTATAGGTACCTCATTAAAATTTTTAACGAATTTTGAAATTAAGATTTGTCTTGCTAACTTGGAAAGGGATACAAACCATAAAATGACTTCGATTATAAATGATACCTACCTATTCTTGGTAAATTAGCCATTCGAGGTCTTTGCCGTCGGATTCCTATAGGTACATGAACCTATAAACAACTTGAATGTTCTTATTATTTTTTCTTTACTCTCTATGATCATAAAAATACGATTGTTGATAAAAAGAAAATCTACTTTGGAATTGTATGTGAATATGTGCACATGTTTTATTATTTGTTTTATATATCCGCGTGAATTATTTTCATTTTCCTATCAAAATCTTCCACATGAATTCATGCAAATACGGACGTTTAATATATTTTCCATCATCTTGAAAGTATTATTCATAATATTCAAGAAAGGAATAAGTAGAAATAGAAAAATTGCTGTTTCTCGTGCGCCAATAAATGTCTGAAGAAGATTTCAATAAATAACAAAATAAGGATAAACGCAATGAAAATCATAAATAACCAAAGGTTATATGAAAACTATTCTTATCGCGACAAATGGTGAATTTCCCCGAGATAACGAAAGCAAATTCAAAAAATTTTAACATGCTAGGTGCAAATTTTCATATACAGGGTGTCCCAGACCAAACGATACAGCGGAAAATGGCAGATTCTACATGAAAAACTGAGTAAGAAAGTCCAATACCAAAATGTTCAGGGAACCACCGTTTTTAAACAGGAAGCAATTTAAGTTGACCAATCAGAGAACTTTCCCAACCACCTGTTTCAGGAACTCAGTGGTTGTTATTTACGAATTTATATCGATTTATTTGGACGACTGGAATT
>JARJEB010003014.1:0-10769 GCA_030264535.1 Liometoxenus newtonarum
GCTGTCAAGCGTCTGGATAAAGTTGTCAAGCCTGAATGCATGCAACCAGATGAACTCACTTGTGTTCTATGGGTTGCCCTCACTATTATTTTGGCTGATTTGTTTTCTTTGCGTTTATTAAATTATTATTTTGTGTGGTCGTAGAAAAAGTATAGTACGTAATACGAGTGAAAAGATGCAATTACGCACTCGCGGATTACTACTTGTGAATTTTCCACATCATGAGCAATAAGCATCTTTTCATTCTAGATACGTAATATACCATAATGTTTATATTAAAACAAAAATAGTTGGAAATTTAGCCAAGGACTATAATAAACACGGAATTGGAAGCATAAAAGGTATAAATTTTATTTTTTGATGAAATGTTTGAAAATGAAAGTAAATAGCAAAATCTTTTTGCTTTGATTATAGTTAAGTTATTTTCATGGTAGCTATACAAAGAGGGGTTCAAAGACCTAACTAAATAAACTAAGCCATTAAAATGCGTGTTTTGCACAACAATTACGTCAAGATAGGTAGGTTATAACTTATGATTGCGGACACGCACTAACCCACCATCAACAAAACATTTTTCGCTTAATGTTTCCCTATATCTATACGATCTATATTTACATTATATAAAACAAATGTAGTCAAACCAAAATGTTGATGACCGATGTCCTACAATTTTTTCTATCATTATACCGTGTAGTTAGTCCATTATCTTATAAATTTCGCAATTTATATTTATCTTTGCAATTTATATTCTTATTAGTACTATTAAATCCAAATATTCGAAGAGTATGATCCGGAACAAGTTGAACGCGCTGAGCATACTTCTAGAGCAGTGATTCTCAACCACTGTGCAACGGCAGTTTAGTGTGCCGCGGGATTCATTGAAGTGTGCCGCGAGCCTCTTGAAATGCGCCGCCCAAACTCTACCCATACATAGGAGACGTCAGTCAAGTGTACCGCCAAACTTCTAAATTATCAAAAAGTGTACCTGGGGGAAAAAAGGTTGAGAATCACTGTTCTAGAGTGCTGTTTTTCTTCAGACGAAAAATGACTGGTTTTTCGTTTTTTTCAGTAGAGAAATAGCAGGATTGAGATCCATAATTGAACTTATGACATATCTACTTATGTCAAATACTTACAGATTATAGTGTTTCACCAACACACAGAGTTAAGCCACGCCCTGAAAAAGCGCGCAATATTTGAATTAAATATTTTTATTGGTCAGCCCGTTTTGCACAACAGATTAGGAAACCTCAATGTATTTTGACATAAGTAGATATGTCATAAGTTCAATTATGGTTCTCAATCCTGCTATTTCGCCACCGAAAAAACGAAAAACCAGTCATTTTTCAGCTGAAAAAAAACAGCGTGTTATGAATATTTTCAAAGCTTATTTTGTATTAGCTAATCAAGTTTTCCCTTTTCTTGTTTATAAGAATAACAAATTTGCATTTGGCGCCGTTATTAATTTTTATAGTGTAAAACTGGCCGATGCACTTTTCATTCTGCTCATGCATAATTTTGTGAGGTGTGGCTTAACTCTGTGGGTTAGTGAAACAGATTATAGAAAGCGAGACGAGTCTATTTCAAATTTCGTGCCTTTTAGGTTAGGTGCAACACAATATGGCGACTTTATGTTCTCTCTATGCAAATTCCGACGATAGGCCGATAAACGTCATTTTGACAATGTTATTTATTTCATGTTTCCATAGCAATCTACTATTTTTTTTTCTTATAGGATCAGTTCGGGATAACATTCTCTTCGGTCAACAATACAATCGCGAAAAATATCAAACAGTGGTGCGCGCTTGCGCTCTCATCCGCGACTTTACTTTGCTACCATATGGCGATCGAACGCCTGTTGGCGAAAAAGGCATCTCCCTTAGTGGAGGACAACGTGCACGCTTAAATTTAGCCCGCTGTGTCTACAAGGACGCTGATATTTACCTCCTTGACGATCCATTATCTGCTGTTGACGCAAATGTCGGCAAACATTTGTTTCAAGAATGCATTTGTGGCTATCTTAAATCCAAAATCGTTGTCCTTGCCACGCATCAATTGCAATACTTGAAAACCGTTCCGCAAATTATCGTGTTGGAAGAAGGTCATATCAAATTATCCGGTACCTATGATCATATCTTCACGCGAAGGGACATGAAGAATTTGGTGCAAGATGACGACGATGAGGTTGATGCGGAAGCAATGCCATTGACTGCAATTAAGAGTACTGTATTGTCTAACATTAAAGGACCGGTATGCAACTCCTTTGTTTAATTAGTTTATACCTATACACACATTTCACTTTTATTTGATTAGAACTTGAAAGAATTCGAAGAAATAAGAAGCTCTGGCGTTGTCAATTGCAAAATTTTGAAAAGCTATTATCTGGCTGGTGGAAATTGTTGCTTTATCTTTATTATGCTGTTACTCTTCATTCTGGCGCAAGTTGCTGCTAGTACTTTTGATTATTTCATTTCTGTGTGGTCTAAAATCGAAGATAAGCGATACTATGGAAGGGCCACGTTCAAGATTCCGCAGGCTATCGATAATTTTCCAAGGGATTCGTGCGCACGCTATGCTGGTTTTGCGGTTATGAGCACCATGATTATAGCATGTTTTCGATCTTTCTACTTTTATGGATTCTGCATGCGTTCATCAATTAGGTATGCAACTCTTTCACGCACGACAAAGTATTTGCACCGGGTGCAATGATTGAATGCACCTATTGGGTGCATTAGGTGCAATCATTTCGCCCCTTTCTATGTGCTCGATATGTCACTTTAACTACTCTGAGTAGTTCGCAAATACTTTGAGCAGGTCGGAACTACTCTGAGTAGTTTACTGTGCACTCTGGCATATCGGCATCAATGCACCGGGTGCAATGATGAATGCACCAAATGGGTGCAAACCCTATTTATTTGCACCGGTGCAAATCGACTTGTGTCGATAAAATTGGAGTAGCCAAGTTTTTGCAACACACTACAAATAATGTTATATATAACTATATAAGTGTCCAAATATTTTTAGCTTGCACAACGCAATGTTTAACAGCGTAACACGCGCGAACATGAGATTCTTTGTTCTGAATGATAGCGGAAGGATATTGAATCGGTTTTCTAAAGATATGGGAGCTGTTGATGAAATTCTGCCGTATTCAATGGTCGATACGTATCAGGTAAACCCGCAGTCCATCAGTCGTCCCAACTTCAGTTAATTCAACGTGAAATTTAGATTCTATTGAACTTTGTCGGCGTCATATGGTTGTTGATGATTATTGACGCGTGGTTGTTAATCTTCACAGCAATATTTACCGTCCTCTTCTACATTATCCGAAAATACTATCTAAAAGCGAGTTGTAGTTTGAAACGTTTAGAGGGAATCGCTCGCAGTCCAGTTTTCACTCATACGAATGCAACGATGCAAGGATTGGCAACGATAAGAGCGCACGGTAACGAAATGCAATTGGTCGAAGAGTTTGATCATTATCAGGACACGCATACGAGCGCATCATTTCTCTTCATGGCTGCGTCGCGAGCATTTGGTTACTTATTGGATATGTTAACAGTCATTTACACGACAGCCATTATCTATTATTTTATGATTATGATAACGGATGATAGCGCTAATGTTGGTTTGATTTTGAGTCAAGCGATTGGTCTCACTGGTATTTTCCAGTGGGGCATGCGACAGAGTGCCGAATTTGAAACACAACTGACGGCCGTTGAACGAGTACTTGAATTTACGCATATCGAACCGGAACCGCCACTAGAGAGCGTAACTGCGGTTAATTTTTCAGTGTAATTAGCAAAAATTGATTATTTTTTTTTTATTATGTTAGGAACCTGGAAGTGAACCTCCACCTTCATGGCCGAAAGTTGGCGATATTAGATTTAAAAATTTAAGTATGCGATATACAGTTAATGAGTCACCGGTACTAAGGAATATGACATTAGACGTGACTGCAAAAGAAAAGGTAATTTCTATGTGCCCAATTGCAATGCGCATGTGCACTAGCGCACATCCTATTAAGGTTATGTAAGACATATTTTTTTTTGTATGAATTTATTAGATTGGAATTGTTGGACGCACTGGTGCAGGAAAGTCATCAATTGTAGCAGCCCTATTTCGTCTGGCGTACCTTGATGGCAGCGTATATATTGATGGTATTGAAACTAGTAGTATCGGTTTACACGCTTTGCGAAAACAGATTTCTATCATTCCCCAAGTACTTTATCGGCTTGACTTGAGCAAATATGCAAAATTGAAATATACAAATGCAACATTATATTTTAGGAACCAGTTATATTTTCCGGTACATTGCGTTACAATTTAGATCCTTTTGATGAATATCCGGATGTAGTCTTGTATTCGGCACTTGTAGACGTCGATCTACGTCTTGCCGAAAACATAGGTAACCATAATACATTTTCGTTTTCTTCTTTCTTTTCATTCATGAAAATTATAGATTGTTTGGATGAAGTAATGTCCGAAGGTGGAGTAAATTTATCAGTTGGCTCGCGACAATTGGTTTGTTTGGCGCGTGCCATTGTACGCAACAATAAAATCTTAATCATGGACGAAGCTACCGCTAACGTCGACTTGCAAACGGATCTCTTTATTCAGAAACTTATAAGAGAGAAGTTCTCTCATTGCACTGTCTTTACTATTGCTCATCGATTGAATACAATTATGGATTCAGACAAGGTATAAGTATATACAAAATTGTAACAATGTGTCAACGTTTACTTTTTTTTCCATCTTACAACGTTGTCATTACTCGATGGAGGATATTCGTGGATTTTCTTCATAATTTTGAAATGTTTAGGTACTGGTAATGGATTCAGGAATGGTAATGGAGTACGCTGATCCTTATGAACTGATGGAAAACCATAACAGCATGTTTTATAAACTTATTAGCAAAACTGGAGCCGCCAATGTTGACAAGTTGAAAACTATTGCTAAAGAGGTAACTAACTGATTTTATAGACATGTCACTGATTTGATTAATATTTTCCTTTTTCATTTTCAGTCATGGGATAAAAGACATCCCGAAGCGGCACGGCAAGCTGAAAATGAAGACGAGGATGAAGATGACTAACGTCAACGGACACTTTACATTAATTATTCCATATTATTTATATATTTATAACGTTTTTTTAAATGCAAATCTTAAAAAAATGAGGTTATCTTTTGTGTTATCTTTCTCTTATGAAATAATAGATTCGTGCGCATTATTTTATACATTTTCAAGTCTTAAATGCAATAGATACCACCTACACAATTATTTAATAAAATTCATTTTACAAGTTCGTTCATATCCTATTAGTCGTCATAATATATAAAAAATCACTTTGTTTGCTTCTTTACAATCTTATCTTATTTTTTATTCAAATTAGATAAACCCATGTCGGGTCGAGTTAGATTCAATGAATGCGTAGTTAACCGCTCAACACTTTAGATAACAATTGTTCGCATGTTTTCTTCGCGTCGCCGAGCAACATGGCGGTATTCGGCTTATAGAAGACCGGATTATCTACAGCGGCATAACCGACACCCAGTGATCGTTTCATTACAATGACTTGCTCTGATTTCCAAACGTTCAGCACCGGCATGCCAGCAATTGGCGAATTTGGATCGTCCAAGGCAGCTGAATTGACTGTATCATTAGCGCCAATCACTAACGTCAGATCTGTTTCGGGGAAGTCCTCATTTATCTCGTCCATTTCGAGCACATCATCGTATGGCACACCAGCTTCAGCCAAGAGAACATTTAGTTGTCCAGGCATACGTCCTGAAAATTAATTATTAATAATTACACTACACACTCAACGAAACCAAAACATTAATTTTTCAATATGGAGCAATATGGTGTCGTAACATAACATTAGCTTAAAGCACACGGGCAGAACTGAACTCGGCGAGTGGAGAGATAATTTGCACCGAATGCACCGAATCTGTAGTAACATTATCCTATAAAATGATCTGCACTGCACTGAACTCAACACAGTGTCTAGAGACAAGGCAGAAAGTTTTGCACTCAGTGCAATTTTCGACTGCACTGAGTGCATGCACTGTATAAGTCGAACATTCGACACTCTCGTAAGGCAACATTAAATTATAAGTCAAACACTCAGACCTGCACTCAGTGGAAAAAAAACTGCCCAAGTGTTTTCGTTTTCGATTTATATGCACTCTGGCAGTTTTTTTTCTGCACTGAGTGCATGTCTCAGTGTCCGGCTTATAATTTGTTATTGCCTTGCCGCCCTTGCTAGAAGTTTGGTTTGGTTAAAATATTCATATTATTGCATGTACGGCTAAGTTTAACTGTGCCAGTGCAGAAATTGCCTAGTGCAGGGATGGCGAACCTATGGCACGCGTGCCAGACGTGGCACGTATGAATTTTTTTTATGAAAAATTAAAGTTATGCGCTTAACGCAGGGCGCAGAAGAAACGCTTACCACTGGTAGGTACAAGCAAAAATTTAACTTTAACTACTTAAATATTGCTTACTTCATTGTTACTTACTACTGTGTAGTGTATTACACTTCGTTGGGCACGTTAATTATTGAAAAAAGAAAATTTGCGTTTTTTAGGCACGTGCACAGAAAAAGGTTCGCCATCCCTGGCCTAGTGCATGCATACACCAGGCCGAGCGCCATAAGTCGAAAACAACATTAATATGATTATTCGAAGGTGATGATAATCGAGATATCCAAAACAGCTGATACACCTGAGAGTAAAATAGCACCGCATATTATTGACATTGACAGCGTTCTGAATATCTCTCTATAAGTCTATAGTGAATTTATATTAAATTTGGCGTACCTACCTGCAACTGGATGAATAGCAAATCGAACATTTTTTCCTTGTTGTTTGAGTGACTGGACCATCTCAGCGATAGGATATTGTGCTTTTGCAACACACAATCCATAACCAGGTACGATAATAATATTTCTTGCATTTTTAATCATATCAACAGCACTATCAAGATTAATTTCGGTATGTGTGCCTGTTATTTCCATTGGTTTACCACCACCGGTACTTGACGTACCAAATCCACCCATAATTACATTGGGTAATGATCTGTTCATTGCCTTGCACATAATATAGGACAATATGGCACCGGAACTGCCAATTAGTGCACCCACAATTGTCATTAGGTTATTATTGAGCATAAATCCTTCGGCGCAAAGTGCCCAGCCAGAGTAACTGTTCAAAACAGTAATCACAACAGGCATGTCTGCCCCGCCGATTGCCGCCGTCAAGGTAACGCCCATAGTTGATGCAAGAACGGCCGTCGTTCCCAAAGCCCCCAATCCTCCAGCCATTGTTGGATCATAGAACAAATAAGCACCGGCACCGATGTTGCCCAAGAGTAAACCGGCATTTAAAACATGTCTACCCGGTAGTAATAACGGATTGGATTTAAGAAAGCCTTGCAGTTTGCCATAAGCTACTAATGAACCACTAAATGTAACACCCCCGATATAAGTTCCCAAAAATAGAGCTGTTTTGATTACATTCGCAGCGTCATCAGCGGCAAATGAAGGTTGATCGTGGATGAATGTTGCTATGCACGTTAAAACGGCAGCCATGCCGACTAAACTGTGGAAACCGGCAACTAGTTGAGGTAGATCAGTTATTTGAATTCGTTTGGCGATCAGTGTACCAAGACCGCCACCAGCGACCAAGCACGCCGCCATTTGGGCTAGAACTTCCGTACTTGGTGCCATTTGTCCTAAAGTTGCTGCTATACCACCAGCAACTCCAATCTGATTAAAAATAAATATCAGATAATGGAGACATTTTAAGGTTTGGTTTGGTTAACAAAATAACTTACCATGCCTAAATTATTTCCTAATCTGGAAGTAGTTTGTGAACTTAAACCAGCCAATGCTCCGACACAACAAAGGGACGCAGCTAAATACGCCGCTTGATGAATTTCTGCCAAATTATGCATAGCCGCATAACCATATCCGCCCATAAAGAGTGCAGCGGGTATTGCATATAAAGAATTGTATTCTGGTGGATCTCCCGGACTATAAATATATTTAAGAAGCAATATTTTATACTCAAGCCATCGTTACGTAAATGGTAACTTACCGTTTGAACATGTCTAACATTCGTTTTGTAACAACAAAACCACCAAACACGTTGATAAATGATATGAAAGCAGCTGATGCTGCCAAAGCCTAAAAGTAAAAAGTGATAAAATATTGATAACGCTTTCTCAATACACCTGAGACTTACCTCTACTTCATTCGTCGGATAATAACTACCATTCATCAATAGCAATCCACCGACAGCGGTGATTCCTGAGATAGCATTCGTGACGGACATCAATGGCGAGTGTAATGCTGGTGTGACCCCCCACACCGTATGGTAACCCACGATTCCAGATAATCCTAATGTGGTTAACATTGATGTGAATGCCGGATTTGGTGATACAGCACCAAGTGCCATGATTCCACCAACGCCTAAAAGATATATATCGTTAGCAAATTTAACTGAACTCGCATATCTTTGATCGATTACCAGCAGAACATACTAAGGAGTCCTGAAATGTCTTCATGAAAGGACTGACCTCTTTAACTTCGATTTTTACAGTTTGAACTGCTTTCGGCGGTGCTGCGGTTGGTGGTGGCCCGGCTGGTTTAGGCGGTGGCCACATCAGAGTACCCTTATTTAAAATAATACTCCCTCGAACCACTTCATCTTCGAGATTGATGTCGAAATGATTTTGCTCACCCATCGACAGTAAGAATTTGGAAATGTTATTGGCATACAAGGTGGAGCTTTGCGTCGGTAAGCGACTTGACAAATCGGTCAAACCCACGTGCGTGACATCATTCAAGGTGTATACTTCACCCGGTTTGGTCGTTTCAATATTACCACCAGCTTCAGCCGCAAGATCCACCACAACGCTACCAGGCTTCATAGCCATCACGTGTTCTTTGAGCAACAGTACAGGCGCTTTCTGACCCGGAATCAAAGCAGTCGTAATGACAATATCAACTTCGTTGCATTGTTTGGCAAAGAGTGCATGCTCAGCTTCAATGAACTCTTTACTCATCTCCTTGCTATAACCGCCGGCAGTGCCACCTTCTTCTTCCATATTGATGGTGAGGAATTCTGCGCCCATAGATTCAACTTGTTCCTTCACCACGCTGCGAGTATCAAAGGCGCGGACGATGGCACCCATTGATTTTGCTTGACCGATGGCGGCCAGACCAGCAACGCCACCACCGATGACGAGAATTTTTGCTGGTGGGACTTTGCCGGCGGCCGTTATTTGTCCGGAAAAGAAACGAGGGAAATGGTTGGCTGCTTCGACGACAGCACGATAACCGGATATATTTGCCATAGAGCTCAGTGCGTCAAAGACTTGTGCGCGAGTTATACGTGGAATGCAGTCCATTGCTACATTCAAACGTAGATATTTATCAATTCAAATAATTCATTCAAACATGAAAATCAATTTACTTACCAAATGCGTTAATTTGTTTGCTAGCTAATTGATCAACTAATTTCTTATTTTGAGTCGGATAGAGGAATGATATCAATGTGCTATTTCGTTTAAAATTATTTATTTCACTTTCTACGGGCTGACGAACCTTTAATATAATATCTGGAAAAGAGAAACAAGAAGGTTACAAACAGATAGGTAAATCATTTTTGTTCACCAGTTACCGTGAAGTTATTAGCCGTTTAATACGATTTGAACTCTTGCATTTTCGCGATGTAACAATAATAAGGACGTCACACGTATTGGTTGATTGAAGGTTTGAACTAGGGATGACGACGGGTACTCGGGTACCCGTTACTCGGTTCCAAAAAGGAAATCCGGTTCCTTATTTTGAGAATCGGTACCCGATATCTACCCGATAACCGCGGGTACCCGTTGACTATTCGAGTACCCGATATTTACCCTATAAATCCCTACCCCAAAATTACTTATTACGTTGTCGTTTCTTGCTCTTAGGGCACCGCCACGGTATCACATCGGCACTATTTTATAGAACATATTTTAATTTTGTTTTTTTATACATTGGCATGCGATTCTACTATCGGGTAACGGGCTAATATCGGATAACAAATAAACAAGTCGGGTAACGGATAGAAAACGGGTATCGGGTATAAGTCGGGTAACGTCGTAGGGTACCCGATTCCTAAATTTATCGGTTATCGGTATCCCTAGTTTAAACCTTATTTCATTTCCATCACACCCTTTGCAAATAACAGCAAATTAATTAAAATTAAATCACATGCCACGAAAAATAATTTTTTAATTAAATCATGTATTGCTTGTTTTCTGAACTGACTAATATTCTGTAAAGTTTAATATTTATACAATTACGTAATGAATTCACTCTCTTTAAAAACCTATGAAATTAAACGTTGTCATTAAAGATTTCAAAGTTGTTCAGAACGAAAACGTTGGTGTGAAAATGTTTTGTTATGACATTGTTAATAATAACTAAGCATTTACACTGTATCTACCGTCTGATCTTTTAACCATCTTCTATAAGGATTTACATGGTAAAAATTTTAGGGTCGCTGAAAATTTTGCGACGGAAAAAATCACACTCTTAATCTGTACCGTTTTTAACCCATTCTGATTGTTTTTAATAAAGAAAGCAGTACTATTCCCTCAAAAAAAAAGTGGAGAAATTTAAATTTAAATTTAAAAAAGCTGATAAGTATGCAAGCCATTAAACCATTTGTTCAAATGTTTAAACAACATACTGTCAATTAATAAATTTTTGAGACGT
>JARJEB010003024.1:0-11238 GCA_030264535.1 Liometoxenus newtonarum
AGGCACGCCCTAATGCTTCAAGATTAAAAACAAAATTGCATGTTTCAAATAATTCAATATTTAATTAATTTCAAATTTTCAAGTTTCATATTTATTAGGAGCCATTCTGCCATTATATCGTTTCATTCAATGTTGATGCACCACCCTGCACAAAACCGAAAGTTCCCAAAAAGTATATAATAATTTTAAGTTTGGGCACGCCCTAATAAAGTCTCCTGCGCACGCCTATGACTTTACAGCATGGAAAGTTCACCCAATCATTGAAGTTAATAGTTGTGCAAATGTAAGTACATCACACGTTTGCTTAGACGTAATATTCGTGTTTAGGTATATTATGCAACTATTCGATCCAAAACGGCTAAATCTGCAAACATATACAATAGCGTGCGAATTTTAGTTTGCACATTTTTGCAAAACTCTACAATTTTCAATTTTTTTGAAATTATCAGCAATTAAAAATTATAATGCAAAGCTTTTCAATATTTAAACTTACCAAAAATTTTCATTGACTATACAGCATATATTTTTTAACAGTAGGCAAAGAAAATCTTTTGATGCGAAAAACTTTTTCTCCTCAAAACTTTTGAAAGCGTGAATTATTCTGCACTAATACTAACTACTACACAAAATTCGGTTCTTTCGTATACTGTTTTTAAAATCATGTTTGAGACTGTACCGCACATAACACCATAGAATGTGTGTGTGTGTGTGTGTGTGTGTGTGTGTGTGTGTGTGTGTGTGTTAATGTGAACCCCACTTCGGCAAAAGTTGCGCTTAATGAAGCGTATATTATGAACTCTTCTCATTAAGGACGTTTAAGTCGATGACGCCTTGATGCATGATTAATAACATCCTCACTACTGTCATCATATGTTAGTTAGTAGTTATAGTACATTGGTGAGAGTAGTCGCACTGCGTTGTTACTAACTCGATTCCAGCACAAACAACTTGATGTGATTCTTCAGCGAGCGGTTTAACATATAAAAGCATTTCGCATACAAATTCGTAATGTGCTCATTTATTCAAAGTCATTGAGTTACAGTCATTTAGTTGTTATACTATTTCATTAGATCTACGCCATTTACTTATTTGACGACATTACCATATCACCAATAAAGTGAAATTACACACTTGACACTTCATAGTTTTGAAATCAATGCATTGAAGTTGAAATTCGCATTATGATACTGAAAATTCTATATTTTCTTTACGCATTTTACATTTTTTCCCATTTTCTCAGGACATATCATTAATCTGAATCAATATTTCATCCGGATACAATTTTCACGTTTTTTAAACCATTTTCGTACCATATTTCAAATATCAATAGCAAAGCAATAAAAACGTTTTGTTTCCTCATCTTTCACCTTTGGACGAAAGAGTTTTCCGATATGGAAATAGATAATCGAATCAAAATCACATTTAAAAAGTTTTCATTTTTTCTTGAAGAAAAATAAATTATTTTCTGCACTGTCTAATTATACACACTTATATTGCAACTTCCGATTAGGATAGTTTATATGTACACAAGTTTGTAATATAAATTGCAATATTAAATCATTAAATCAGACAAAATCCTAGAAAATATAGCGACGCGACGAGCGTAAAACGAGGCAATTAAGTTTTCCGAGAACTCTAGAGGAGACGGACGACTCGGTATGCAACAATGTTTTTCGCAGTTCATGTTCGATTTTGTCTACATCTTGGCATTATTCTTGGCTCGTTCGTTCTTCCTTTCTCGTTACAATCTCAACTAGCTTTCTCGGAAAACCAAGAGTACTCTCAGCAGCATGTAGCAAGGCGGGAAGCTCTGAAGCTAATTGTATAAATAAGGCGATTATATAGTTTCCCTCGTTCGGCACGCACACTTCTGTTAATGAAAGTTCTGAAACTGGAAAATATATACTAGGTGAATCAAAAATGATAGAAGCCCTTAAGTTATTCCCAAGTGCACATGTTTTACCCATGCAAATACATGCGGTAATGATTTTGGAAAAATATGGTGTAAAACTTTGAAATAAATATCTAAAAAATTTCATATAGCAAATTTTCTGAAACACTCTATATACACAAATACAAGTTCGAGATTTGTATAGTTTTAACATGAAACATGACTGTTGTTGGTGGTGCAATGAGTATCTGCTGTTCGCTGTCAAGTGTTGTTGTTGGGTTGCCGCGAAGTTATTACGTTGTGCCGCAGCCGCAACATTTCGTCGTTTGGAGGCCTCGACTTGGTGCCGTCCCCGGTGCCGGCAATATCAATAGATTTATGCGCATTTTGTTGAGTGCCGGCACTACGCTTTCGATGCTACACTATCCCCTGTAGTAAATTATTTTTTAATCTCGTATGCGGAGCTTTTATGATTTACGATTTACTACTATCGGTGGATAGTTTTAGTGTTGATCTAGACAAATGTGTGAACCTATTTTATAAAAATAAAACAAAAACCATAAGTAGGTAAAAGAAATTATTACAATTTTCAAATTTCCTCAATTTTTGCAAATTTATAAATATGAAAATTTAAAACCTGATAAACAAAAATAAGTACAAATTGCCTGCAAATTTTTGATTGGAAATTATTTATGATCACAGTGTTTACATGTAGTTGTGTAATTTTCTTTGAGCATATTATTATGTCAAGCCTGATTCGTCCTTTCTTCTAAATTCTTGGAATTTCCTTGACATAATCAAAATTGTCCTTTAATTTCGACATGACTAAGTTTGAAACATACACTCTTAGAACATTATTCCAAATTCAAATTTATAGATATGTTATGTATACAGGGTGCTTGACCAATTAGTAACCAGCGAATAACGCCCAAACCGTTTAAGATATGAAAAAAAAATTTAAGTTTTTTCTTGTGTTCTATAAAATGGCGTTAGTAATTACTTTCTAACCTTCAGCACTTTCCAGATACAGGATGTTACTTTGTTTTTTAAATGGAACACCCTGTATTTTATGACATTTCCTTGAAGACTGAAAGAAAACAAGAAACTTAAAACTTTTTTTCATAACTTAAACGGTTTGGGCGTTATTCGCTGCGGTTACTGATTCGTCAATCACCCTATATAATGTTATAAATTTTCCATAAAGTTGCAAGTTACTTGGGCCATGTTCCATCAAGAACAACTTGTCATTGGAAACTCTTGATTTGAGTGCTAGATGTATGGGAGCGAACCTCAACTAATAGCAACTATAGGTACTAACTATAACAGCAACTAAATTAGTTGTGGTTTCGCCTTGGTCCATTCAGTGAATATTCAGAGTTTATAACCTAACATTTCCCAATGATGTGATTACTTCTCTCGCTTTCTGTTAATACAACTTTGTTTTAGTTATACCACATAATAAAAATCAAATTAAATTTATCTATTTACATTTATCATCTTTGACAGAGGTCAGAAAAATGGCGGTCATGAGGTAGATTCACAGAGTTATTATTCCTAGAGGGAAAGTACTGATACAGATTTGATGCCACTGGTCCACCATACTGGTTTACACCATAACAAACTAAAACCCTAAAATGTAGACTACCCAAAGTACATGCATTTCGTGCCTTTCAGGTCCAACACAATAGGGCAATTTGCTATAATCCTCTCGCAGGTAAATCTACTTTATGTTCTCTCTACGGATTCTTATCTCTATGGGTTGGGTACACTGATTGGCCGCCATTTTTTGACCATTGTCAAAAGTATTGGATTGCCTCATTATATAGGTAATGAATTCAGTTATTTGAATTTCAATAGCACCAGTAGATAAATTCTTTATTTTTTCAATTATTTGAACGTCTGACAGAGAGTCAAGAATGTCAGAATAAATTTGATTTTGTAACTTAACCTTAATGTTTTTTATTTATAATTTTAACCATGTTGCCGTTCACACAAATAAAAACATGCGAAAGTTGATGTAAACTGAAACCATGGACAATAATATAGAAAAATGAGCTATATACTTATTAGTAATGTCAATGTCACAGAATAACCTAACAGAAGCGTCACTTCCCGTTCTTCGACAGGCCTCGTTTGGTGACCTTAGGTGTGTCGGCCATGTTGTTGTAACGTTGAAGGTTGAACGTTACTTTTGTATTCCCTGCCGGGGTGCCAGTATAACGTGCCCTTGACCCTTCTTCATTTTGTTTGAAATTGTGACACAGATGTTATAGTGTCTGATAAATCAGTATACGTTTTGCTCTCGATTCAACTACGTAAATTGTGACGACGTTTTGATTTAAACTTGATTGTCATATAAAGAGTTTTAAACAGGCGTACTTAGTTATAACTTATAAGGATTGATACCCCGGATTACATTTGGCTTGTAAGCAAGTCGCAGATTTATTTTGTGTATGTTTCGGAAGTTAATAAATGGTATTAATAACCCGATTTGATTGTATAAACTAGACTCCGTGTCTCTGCCACGTTAAAAGTAGAGTGGCGCCCATTTACAGACCTTTTTCATATAATCCGAAGAACTACGTCGTCTCCACTGCAGCGAACCGGCAAAAACAACGATCAGCGCAGCATTGTGTCCCGCAAATTCCAACCTCCACCCAACATGGCTGACACGCCGCAGGTATAAGGTATAAGACACGAAGTGTCGCTTCTGTTAGTATATATTCTGTGCTAATGTCATGTCAACATGCGGTGATACCAATAACTCTCTAATAGCCCTATAGTTTTAATTTATCATTATTCTACTGAAATAGGTTTGATGTTGTGGTGATTTCGCTGCGGATCCATCGTGAACATGTACACACTTTAAGTATGTACAAAGGTCACCGGGCCACCGGGCTACACTCAAACCTACAGACTAAAAATCTAATAGTAGGTATAAAGTGCAAAGGTGCTGGCAAGAAATATATAGGTAGGTATAGAAAACGATTGGAGGCCAGTCGCTGCCTCCGCTTGGTACAAACAATCGCGCAATACAACACCACCTTCGGTATTCAAACGATAAAACGATAATGGCATAGCAAAAACGTGCAATTTCATACCAACCAACAACCAAAAGTCGTTTGCTTTTGTCTACAACACGAGTTCGTATGCTTCGTACAGGGCCGTTTTATGCATATCGTAGGCTCCAGGCACTAAACTCTCGTAGGCAGGGACGGACTGGGAATTGCAACCGGGCCGGGAAACTTTTTTGTAAGCAGCCACACCATTGTATATTAGTAAATGCTATATGCGAGAACGGTGACCGAAAAAAAGCTATCAAGTCTCAATCCAATCAAATCAGGTGACCAAAAAAAAAAGCTAAAGCTTTCAAATTTCCAATTTCAGCAAATGAAATAAAATTGATTCTTCGTAGGCCTTCCAATTTTCGTAGGCCCTAGGCACAGTGCCTATAGTGCCTAATGGATAATACGGCCCTGGCTTCGTACCTGTACCAGTAATTGCCATCGCTTGTGCGATTGTATTATACATTTACATCCGAATTTACCGCACACCGCACCGCACTTAAGTTACTGCTTGCTTGCTTGCTAACTTATTGTTGGCAATGTTGGCATTTGCGGCTGTATTATGTATGTGTTGGAAAGTGCATCTGCAATCTGTTTATCGACTTTTTTGACTGCGACCATTTGGGTTTCAGCGGAAAACGACTCTACAAGGTAAAAAAGTTATCGTTCGAATGCTATCTGCAATCGACATTATAAAAGTGTAAGATTCATTAATGAAAATGAATATGAAATATGAAAATATGAAAATGGCAAAAATATTGAAATGCTGGCAATGTAAAGCAGCAACAGCGCAAAACTATTTGAAGAAAACCTTAAGGGAGAATGAAAGGCGAAAGGGATCTGGATCTAATATAAAAAGGGACTGTAGTTGAAACGAGAAAGAGAATGAAAAGTTGTATTTCGTGCAAACGAAACATTTTAATAGTTACGAGTACTTTAAAGCGCATAAAGTGGCGTTGATTTTACATTTTACCTTTTTGCATTTTCATTTTTATTTTTTATTTTCTAATTCTATTTTGCATTTTGCATTTTCTGCTTTGTTTCCCATTTTGTATGGTGCTGGTCGTTGGTAACCAACATTTACATATTGCATTTGGTTGCATTTCGAAAATTATTGTGATTATACCACTCTTCCGCATAAATATAGAACATAATGGAATATTTTTAGATTTATTCAAATTTTAACTTCAACTGCAATCATCAATGACGACGTCGATGATCAGCTCCTGTTGTTATTTTAATTAATTATTTAATTAATTAATAATAATATAAAATTTATGAAACCAAACGAAAATGAAAAGCCATATAGTTTGGAACAAAAATGATTGTAATTTAATTTATACGAAACAAGTTAGAAAAACTTTCGGTGAAAGGTGATACAAAGAACTGAAAGAACAAGTTGCTTGATAAGAGAAAAGACATGAGACTAACAATATTATAGTTTGGAAAAGAATAAAGAAAAACTTTCAAAGAGGAAACTAAATCAAATAAATGTAAATAAAAGTTTTCCCCGACAATAAAATTCAATTACACAATGCAACAATTGTAATTCTTTAATATACTCTTTGAAAATAGACATGGGATAGTGATAGTTGTGTTCGTGTTGAAAAACATTACTTCTTGAAACTGAGTAGATAAAAGAAATACAGTAACAGATTAAATATTATGTTGAGTGAAGTTACAGAGTATTTTTTGAGCTCTGGCTGTGTGTATAGCAGAAAGTGGAAAGTGAAAACTAGAATTCTTGTCTTGAATTGATTGTTCTTGCCTTGTCTTGTAAAATATAGGGAAGAAACATGTGTATCTTGTCTAGACAGAGCAAGAAAAAAATTTATCTGTTAACGTTTTCTCGACGAAATTTCTTGTGTGAATCCGCATAGTCTGGAAAATAAACAATCAGCAATTACACTCAGAAACTGGAGTTTTTTTTTTTATTAAAAAATATATTTTCATATACTTTCATATACTCGAATTGCCACATAAAACTTTAAATTTTGATCAAGAATTCCTTGAAGAAATCCATTAGTTTAGATACTTAATCTCGTTGATTCAAATCTTGTCTTATCTGAAGACGCAAATCGGGATCTTTTCTTAATCACGTTTGGAATTTTTTCAAGATCAAAACAAGAATTCTTGAAAATCAAGAATCGCGTAAAGCTCTACAGTGGAAATATTTAAGGGAGTCCTGCGCCAAACTGCATTATTTAGTAACATTATCCTATATAATCCCGTCCCGTATACGTATCTATATTTGTGAATCCGTAGCCAAAAATATTATCGATTTTCTTTGTTTACTCGTGTGTTGCCGATTTATAATTCAACATTAAAAAAATTGATAATTCATAAATGGGCCGTTTAGACCTCGATGTTAATCATTCAATATCATCTTGTAGTTGTTAAATAAAACAAAATATTTGACTTAATAGTGTATTATTCAATGAGCGCATATCCAGGCTATTATACGCGAGGGCGAAGGTTACGTAGCGAGGCGAAGCCGAGCGGAGTAATCGCACGAGCATATAATAGCGCATATGCGCGAATTGTGGATGAAATTTGGCATCTGGCCAGATGACCATCTAGATTGAGCCTGGAATAAATATAAACAACATCGGCTGGTAAAGAACTATTGGCTGTCAAAATATTAATTTTCGAATAACTCTGAGTTTTTCGGAAAAAAACTATTTATAATTTATATGTTGTCCGAAAGTGTTTCGATTTTCCTAAAAGGTTCGCCAAAAAAATTTCTTCTAGGGCTAATGATTTGGATTATATGTGCTACCATTTCAACAATCCCATAACAATCACCATTATGAGAATAGAATTGAACAATGCTGCTCCCATCATGTTGACACTATGAATTGACAATATACACTTCAATATTGACGTTAAATGTCATCGAAATTAAACAATTTGCACTTTACGATCAGAATAACTTTTAAGTTAGACGAGTTCTACGAAATCGTAATGCATATGGCCGGAAAGTTGTGCGATGCGAATTTGACGCACCGAATTTTTTTTAATTGAGCACGTAAATTTTTTTTTTCGTACTTTTAATTTATTTTCCTTAGAAACATTAATTTCCGGTTTAAAATTATTATGCCGCACAAACATAAAAAGATAATTTAAAAATGCTATAAACTTATATTATTGCGCTTAAATTTACCATATCGGGTACAAGTTTAATGTTCATCGTAGAAATTGTTAAAAGTTTCTATTTGTATACATTTTCAAATGAAGCTATCGAAAAAATGCATTCACAAGAAGATTTCCTGGATCTGGCACAAAATACACTTGCATCTCTACATTATATCTTATTTTTTCATTTTCCATTTTATTTCCTTCTATATATCTATAAGTAGTTCTTTTCTTCAAAGCATGAGCAAATATGCTCATACTTTCAATCTTTCTATTTTCTTCTTATTCTTATCTAACTTGGTAAGGACAACTTTCTTTATACTAGTTCGTTATGTTGTTGTGAAATTCAAAGGAGTATCAAAGACCGCCGACGGATTTTTCATGAAAACGAAAAAACTTTACTGGCTTTGTCCTGTTTTTTTATACGTCGAGCGTAATCAAGAAAATACATGCATACTGTGTCGGATGCATGCGCGCTGCTTGCGAAAATCGCAGTGAGACGCTAAGACGGGAACCAATTTTCCTGTTTTTGACATGACTCGATAACACGACCAACACGTAAACCTATCAAGATATAAATGCGAAAATAGGAAAATGTAAAAACTCTGAAATTGAGAAAGGCAGACAGAAAGAACGAAGGAAAGAAAATTACTTACTTTTACAGGGTGTTTAAAATATATTTACCATATTTTCTATTTTGTAATTTATACTGGAGGGATTTTTTTTTGTATCTAAAACATCTATTCACTGTCCAAAATATAATTAGATGCTAGTTGTAACTAATTACGGCCTGCTTGCTATCTGTTCACAATTCAAAAAGACAAGTTATTTTATTTATACTTATTTGTATTTGATTTCTATTAAAACCGTATGTTGTTTGTAGTTGTTTAACCGAATTACCTGATGACGATCGTAACCGATCGAAACCGGTCGTAACACATAACAACAATAAATTTTCTCTGGAGTTATAAGCAGCGAAATTGGGATCTACCCTCTTATTTTGCAATATTTCTATTTATATCCCATCTTCAACCAGTTCACGTTTTCTAATTACGGATAAATCTAATTATGCCTAATCAATCACCTTAATGATTCCTATTCCTAATTTATATATCATAACATAACAAAAACAATGCTTCATGTTATATGTATATTGATGAGGGCGATGAGGATACGTAATTTTTTCGAACATGTGGAATTTGAAGAGTAACAAACAAATCTAAAATTCACTTTATTTCTTAATTGTAGTGCAGGAAAGCGCATAATGTGAACAGTAACATTAAATGTTAACGCTGATGGAAAAGCGTCGTAGTTGATTAATGTATATATTTGTGTTGGTATATATGCATTAGATTAGTAGATAGAGTAGAAGTAGTTGTGCACGCGTTATTTCGACGTCGTCGGTGGCGGTGACGGTTTGACGGTGGCGGCAAGCAACCTATTTTATCGTCGAATGAATAATGCATGAAGAGAAAGGCATCAGGCAAACCACCGTCGACCGTCGCCAGCCGTGACAGCCGTATTAGAATGGTCTAAACTAAAGTGTAAGTAGAAGTACACCTCTAAGGCCAACCCGCCGGCCCAAAAAAAAAACGAAGATTATAAAAAGAAATAACAAATAACATGAAATAACAAAATAACAAACGAAACGCTTTGAATAATGTCGCGAAAGTTTATTTGTTTCAACAATTACTTTATCATCATTTAAACTCGAAAAAATTCACTCACCCTTAATCGGTAGTGGACCGTAACACTGTCCTTTTGAAGGAAATCTTATCGTCTTTTCTGTAACGAATGAAATTCGCTGTAATTAGTAAATAGGCAGTTTTTTTTTGTTCTTCAATAAAATATTATCAATTCAATTCCCAATTTGTAATAAGCAACACCAAAAAACAACACTTTCTCGCACATTAAATAACTAACACGTAATTAATTAACGGAAATGTCCAGCTGCAGCGGCACGTCCACGAATATCAAGAATTTCATTAATATTGTTATTTGGTGAGTCTAGATTCCATTAAATCATTTAATTATTAATTGTTCAATTTTTGGTGTATTTATTTATATTTTATATATTTTCGCACATAACCCGCATCAGAGATTCATCTCTAGCCTGTGGCTTGATTCAGTGGGTCTTTCCAGTTTTCTCTCGGTTCGCGTTTCTCGGCTCTTTGCTACTGCTGCTGCTCAGTGCCTCTCTGACTTTCCTGACAGCAAAAAAAAAATCACCACTGTGTATATTTGTATGAACCGAACAGACTGACCGGACCCGTTGTACCGGACCGATGAGACGACGCTGGTGCACTTGTTACGAAGAGACTGCCGCTGCACTGCCGTCCCGGCGCTATTACGTCACACCGCACACGCGTACCACCAACGGTACTAGGTTACAGGGTTAGGAATAATAAAACACGAACGATGTGAAACGTTTGTTCGAATACTCTATACTCGCCTTTACGTTGCTGCGCTAAAAAACCACGGCATATAACAAAATTTTCGTAGGTATTGCTATGAAAAATTATTTAAAAAACAAAATTTTTATCTACACAGTTTCAAATTCTGATTTAAATTCAGTTGATTTACTGATTAGGTTGATTTTTATGACATATCATACACCTGCATGTAGTCGGTTCAACGGTAAGATTATAAGGTAAGAGACCATATTGATTCCCAGCCGCCCGAAAAAGTGTCCACTTCATCGGTGTATGTACAAAAGGAGTTCTTGTATGCTCCAGCATGCTGCCGAACGCCGAAAACGTCGCACCACAGTCGAAATTGTAGGTATCGATTGAGCGCTTCCAACGTCCTCTCATCTCCAGTGTGCTCAACTCTTCAGACACCAGATTTCCTTTCAATGGCAGTTTTCATTCATATTTCTTGGATTCTCATAAAATATTTTCCATTTCTCGAAATCTGTAATAACATTCTTTATCCAGAAACGAAAATTGAACAAAGATATCGCCATATTTAACAATTATATAATAATAATGGTCGAACTTGGTCAGACTGAATTACTAGCCACACACACACATTGAGAGTCCAGCAAGTACAATAGTATCGCTACGAGACTCGACGCGCGTAGTGTAATAACAACAAACATTCACAAGACAGGTAAACAATCAAGCTGGGTATCAGCTCCCTCGTGGT
>JARJEB010003028.1:0-36535 GCA_030264535.1 Liometoxenus newtonarum
GAAAATGTTGGATTGGCCTTCGTGAGCCTTCAGGAGCCATTAAAAGAAACGGTAGATATTGCAACGTTGCACTTGTACTTCCCCTACACAATAAACTTCGTAACTAAGGATGATCAACCAAAACAGTAAATGTCAAAAACTTAAAACGCGAATAAATGAAAAGCCAAATGGTTTTCTCTTAAGAAATGCGATTTTAGAAATGTTAAAAAATGGGTTTTCTTAAAGTAAGCCATACTTGGACGTTTCGAAACTTCATAAATGTGTCGGCTTTTTTAAATAAAAGTATTGTGTGCAATAACTTTAGAGGAAATAACTAATTTCGTCGCCGAAATTTGCAACTTCAATAGCCTCTTGAGTCCAACGAAAGGCCAATCCAAGATTTTTTTATTTAGATTTTCTCTTCAGAATTGTCCAAAGAAGAACACTACGAGAAGCTTTTTCACGAATTTATACACACCCTGTATAATATCATGTGGTCCACCACACGACTAATATGTCGAGTGATCTGAAATTAATGAATTTTATAGTTTTTCAACTGTCGTAAATTCTACTAAAACTATGCCTCTGGCGAAGTAATATACTTAAATAGATGTCAGTCTGTCAGTCATACTACAGGGTATTCCATGAACGGATAGAGTTAAGCCACTCCCTAAATAAGCACATAATATTTGAATTTAATATTTTCATTTGTCCGCTCATTTTACACAAGTACAGTCATTGATCTCAATCCTGTTCTTTCTCCACTGAGAAAATTAGCGATCCTAATCAGATTTTCCTTTTTCGTACATGTATAACAATAAAGAATTTGAAATTAGGCGCCATTATTAATTTGTAGTGTAAAACTAGCAGATGGGCTTTTTGCACCGCTCAATGAGGATAATTTTGTGAGGTGTAGCTTAACTCCGTGTGTTCGTGGAACAGAGTGCAGAATTCTATTATCCAAAACCCTGACAACAAATTTCGATCATAACCTAACTTTCCTCATTCACTTCTACCTTCAGATAGGGATAATAAAAATTAATATTTATTTACAACAGTTTAACGCATGATATAAATTGATAAAATTAAATGTTGTTGAAATATTATGTTTGTTCACAAATTTCCATATTACAATGAGTGTTTGAACAATGTTTCAATTCGTCGTTTTTGGTGCGGTTATTGTAAAATTTCTATAAACATTGTAAACATTGTGATTCTACTTCTATACATATATACCTACACAAGTATAGAATGTTTTATTTTACGTTTTGACTAATTGGAAATTTATAAGCAGCATCGTGTCGTATGCACCGCACTAAATTGCATAGTCGTAGTTTGTTGTAGAAAATGCAAACGTATACATATTGCCATCGTATAGCTGCCATAACCGCTGTGCGACATACCATGAAGCAATTAAAATGACTCGATTTATCTGAGCAATTACGTATACACAAACGCAATACTAGTTGTTCTCTAACAGAACAAAACGAACGATTCCAACTACATAAATATCCACAGCGCATGATAATTTTCAGGAATGAATTGCTTCGTTTGATTTACTCAAAATTTCGTTATTTTCATTTGTTCACATAACTTTCTTTATTCCTCTTGGTAATTTGCTACAAATGGGCCAGCCAGTAGAAACAAAAATTAGATGATGAACTCAAATATTAGACTCTCAGCACACGTAAACAGGAAAAACACTAAACACAAGATGTAGCTACCCTTTAAATGTTTAAATAAAATGCAAAACGAAAGATATAAAAGAAAACGCCTTTTTTAATTAGTACAAGAGAAAGCATTTACGCCCCACAGACAACAGTTGCTCTTACAACTTTTTAATTAGCTTCAAATGCAAATACATTACGAGTGGGAAATGTAAAAACTCAAAGAACTCTTCTTATGTAAAGGATGTTTGTATACTCATATCTCGAGATAGCTGACCTGTAAACAGATTCGGGTATTTAAACTTTGATGACCGGAAATACAACTCAAACTCATCGTTTGATTTGACTAAATGAACTAAACAAAATACAAAAATCCAAGCCAAGTTGATATCAGATAATAACTAAAAGCTTAATCTGTAATGTTGATCGTTAGTTTTGTATTCCCGGCCGGAATAGCGTGCACTTGACCCCTCTTCATTTGTTTGAAATTGTGTCACAGATGTTATAGCGTCTGATAAGTCAGTATATTTTTGATTTAGACTTGATCGTCATATACAGATTTTTTTTAACAGGCGTAGTAACGTGGTGTGGCTGTTAGACTGTGCTTAATTACAAGGATTGATACCGCGGATTACATTTGGCCTGTAAGCAAATCGTAAATTTCTTTTGTGTATGTTTCGGGAGTTAATAAATGATATTAAGAACGCGATTTGATTGTATAAACTATACTCCGTGTTACTGCCACGTTAAAAGTAGAGTGGCGCCCATTTACAGACCTTTTACACATCATCAGAAGAACCACGCCGTCTCCACTGTAGCGAACCGGCAAAAACAAAGATCAGCGCAGCAAATCAACAGTCTTATAGGTAGGTACAAGCAAGGTAATTTTCTATAATTATCTCCTCTCCGTGAGTTGTCTTTGTTTGCAAGTTTCGCGATATTCTTGTCGTCGTCGTTCAAATTCCAAAGTTGACTATTTATATTATTTCTCATTCTGGGTATAAATTGACTACTTGAATGTTTTTAGTATACAAGTGTCGTGCGATCCTTGTACGAAATTGAACATTCTTTCGAAGATTTTTTGTCCTTTGTTCAAGCACTCGATGCAAGCAATATATGAATTTGCTTTTCAATTTTGAAGCTAGCATTTTTGTATTCCGATATTGTCCCGTTTTGCTTTAGATAGAGTTAAAGAGTAGGTACATTATTCATGAATCATTGTAGATCGCAGAGCAGCAATATTTATCTGAAATCGGAAACCATTTACCGATACAATAAAAAGTCGAGTTATTACATTTTGAAATACAAAAGTATGAATGACGAACGAAGCGAATCGAATCAAAATGAAAAGTGAATGAAATGAACGTTTTCAAAGCAACAACAAAAAATATATATATATACCTATGTGTAGAATTCTTGCAATATATTTTATTTTATTTGCAATGTAAACGAAAGAAGGGTGAATCTGAAGGTGTATAGCAGCATCAGGACATATTCTTGCTCTTTTCGTGCTTTCTATATGTTTGTATATTCATTTTCGTTTGTTTCGTTTTGCTTGTGCCTTGATGACTCGACAAAGTTTTATGCTTTACAGCATTTTAAGCAGCAAGGACTATTGTGAATGAAATCGATTGTCCTGGGTTTTTATAGAACGCGCAATTCTGCTCAACCACATAAAGTCAACCATGTGCACTGACAGTAAAGCAAATCTATTTTGCTAGCTGCGACTATACGGGATGGGTGGGATGAAATTACAGATTCTACTCACTAACAGGCAAAAAAAAAACTCATTGTCCTTGATATTTCTCGATGAGTCGTCGGTATAATAGACCGAATAGAGTGCTAAAAACATCATCAGGTTTACAATATTAAACCGTTGGTTCTTTTGTGCTGCTGCTGCTGCGATGCTATCCGTTCATTCATGAATAGATAATTTGATGAATCCGGAAGAAAATTGATTGAACTAAATTTAGCTACCATATACACGGCGCCAAAATAAAATATAGGTTTAAGCAACAGTTCACAGGATAACATGCATAAATTAGGAGGAGAAATGGGATATAAGGACGTCTTATATATAAAATACAAAAAAATAAGTAAAGCTAATTTAGGGAATTTTCTATATTTAATGATATGGTTGGTAATTCTGTCTTTAATATTACCATCTTTATTCATCATATCTCTATTATTCCAGTCTTTATCGAAATACTGTTATAGTTTCTGGCGCGATACACATTTTAATGCGAACGCAAAATTCTATTCAATTAAGTAACATTAAAATCATAAATATCCCTAAAACATATTCAAAATAAATTATGCTTGTCATTTAATAAACAAGTACGACTAATTTGTTATGAATTTATAGTTCGCATGGTCTCGAAATCAATTTAATGTCCTTGTGCCTATGTAGGTGCGGTTGTTATCAATTTGAAAAATCACATGACAAATTTCGCTTGAATATACGTTAATTAGAAATAATATAATTTCGATACGCCTAAAATACACATTCAATTACGTAGTCATTTAATCAAGTTTAATGATGACGCAAACAACACATTCTGGCCGCATTACTATCGTTTCAAACCAATTTACCACGCACTCTTGACTTTATACAACATACACAAATTCAGTTCGGTTCGGTTCGGGTTCAGTTTATTTTTACTCCAAACATCTCATCATGGACTCCACTCAATATACATATAATTAAATGCAAATAATTACATTCTATCGGTATCGACCGGACCTTCGTCGTATATTATCGCATTAATTATTATTTTCAATAAAGGATAAGTTTGACTAGCTCGTCTACATATATCGGGATATATTTAGGACGGCACGGAAATCAATATCAGTGAACCGAAAACTCGAAGAGGCGAAGAGTGTCAGAGACATGGCCAAAGACTTTACACATTCAACTAAACTTGCGGGCTTGGGTTTCAATATACCCCACTTTTCTGTGTCCACATTGACGATCGCTATGTGGGTCGCGTTTGTTGGGTTTTTGGTCTTTCTATTGTTTGTGAGCTCCAAATATTCTAATATTTCCTTCCTGCATATAACAGAAGCAACCACCATGTGTGGCATGCCATTAAGAACCATCCAGGAGAGCTCTTTGAAAGTAGGTATATTTCAAATTGGCTATTTACGCCAATCCCGAATCTCCTATGTAACTATATGCGTAGATATATTGAGTTAAATGTCGAAAGTTATAAAATGAAATAAATTTAAGGGCAAATACCTTCGACGTGTATGGATAAGGGGATATGAAGGTATTTCCACATCGGGACCTTCCCATTTCCGAATTTCCAACGCTTTAATTCGCGCAACGCATCAATTTTTGTTCGAAAGGATTTGGGCATTTACGGCCATAAACACGCACTTTCTAGGACTTAATGAAGCGAGTTATCGACCCTCGTACAGCCCAGGTGAAACATATACCTACCTACGTGCGCTAAAAAGGATCTCCTTAAATTCAGTTCTTATTTACGAAAGATCGAAATGGAACTGAAGTTATTATTGGTAGTCATTCAAAAGGTTTACGAATCTATTCGAAAATCAGAATAATTCATTGTAATAGCGCAAATTGTTGATGATAAACTTAGAAGAGGAATATCTAACAATCTAATAAGTCTAACAGTAACAATCTAACAGTATGCTAAATATCATGGAGGCAAAGCAAGCATCCTAGGACTCTCCTCTTCTCATCTCTTCCCATCGCCAACGTTCGTAATTTATGAAAAGCGACATTGCTGCCATATTTTTGCTTGTATACAAGGGCGAGTGCTGCATACTTGTACTAACATGATGTTCTCAGTTTTCTATACATATATTCTAAAACGCGAACGTTGAAAGCTGTAAATTTCGACTATAATAGCGCCGCACCGCATAAGGTTCTGAAGGACCAAACCAACAAGCGGCTCATGCACCTCCACCTCCCAGTGAAGTTTATAATATACGACCTTTATTAAAACTATTATTTGTCGTATAATTCATATTTGAAATGCATGAAAATAGTGCATGAAAAGGTTGAATGAATTCCTACAGCCAGTTACGATATTAATGGCTCAAATGGCTAGTAATTTACTAATCGAACGTATAACTTATCGTAAATTTTCCCCCATAACTCTCATCTTTTCAATCAAAGTGTATAAAAGCTAGTATTTTATTATTTCATAATATATTTGCATGTTTTATGAAGAGTTTGATGAAATTGACTCCACGAAGAACTAATTGAATCAATTTTGTGGACTTTGCTTTTTATATATGTATAGGCATAACTTAAATAAACCAAAAAGGGAAAACGGACGGGCTAACTTTAGCAGTTCGAAGCCGAAATAATTTTCTAAATAATTAACAAGGGTTCCGTCGAATTCTGATTATCATTTTCCAAATATTTATCAGCAAACAACTGACCCTCATTTTTAACGAAGCAATTTATACCGACGATATACTTCGAAACTCACCTGTAACAAAAGAGAAATATAATTAATAATTGATTCAATTCTGGTGTGAGTTTATAAATAGAAAATAAAAAATAGTTTTCGTTCGTTTCGCTCTGCATTTATTTATATGGTTAATGTTTGTGGCTCCACTCAGTTGTTTACTTGAAAGATTATAAAACACAAAAGAGCGTAAAGTTGGAATATTCAAAACAAAAGAAATCATCGTTTGGCATTTTTTTAGACGAACTGACGTTAACATAGGTTTGCTTCAGGCAATATTGTATATTTATTTACCAGCGTCTATTTCGCTAAAATATTGCGTAGATATTAAAAAAAACATTCGATATTTTAGAAATTTTCTATTTCGTTTCGATTTATTTATATAGCCAACGGGAACGAAATGAAATGAAATTAATAAATACCCGCTCTCTCAATTTGAAAATTTTCAAATTCAATTGGAACATTCAAAAAATTTATTTTAATTAAATTTTAATTTTGGCTTTGAAACATTCATTCCATTTTGGAATACTTATAAACCTTCATAATGCAAAACATAAACCTTTAACGTAGTAAAACGCAAGCGAACCAAATACCAGAAGTTCAAATACCTATAATGAAATTTCAAATGAAAATGTTTGGATTAAATTGAAACACCAACAAAACCTTGTGCTTCTTTAGTGCCATGTTACGTTATGCAGACGCTATCAGGCAGAAATATTGCTGAAGCAACTAATTATCGAATTCACATAAATCATTATCCGATTGGTTGTGCCTTGGACTCGTGGTGTCCAACTTTACTACAGCCTAGTCATAAACGGAAAGATTTATCGATTATTAACTGAATAACTGGATTCACATTCATGTTGTTGGGTTGGTTATTGGTTCGAACTATCTACTTGTATATTGAAACTATGTATAGATAAGCTCAGATTAAAACAAAATTTGAAAAGAAAAGTTAAAAAAGATAGATTACCCAACTTTTCTTTCACTGTGAGATTTTGGAGGATTCATTAATAACGAATGAGCAAACTATAAAAGAGCTACCCACTGCTGTTGATGATATACAGGGACGGACTAACTCTTGCAACTGCCCCGGGAAATCTTGTACAAGCGGGCCCCAATCAGAGAATCCTTGCCCTTGCGGTCCTCGACTCTAGCACCTGCCCCCTACCCCTCGGGAAATACGCATACGTTTTTATGGCCAGTCCGTCTCTGATGATATACATGTACAAGTTATACAACTTCACAATATCTATGCTGCTGGAAAGGTTAATATTAAATGTCGAAACTGCTTCGTTGCTTCAAATGTGTACATTTCGTCCTAACAATATAACAAATTCTGCTTGGTACAATCGTGTGTACAGTATACACAAATTAATCGGCGTTGGGGTTCGTTTTACAATGTTGAAAATCCTTCAATTCAGTTCAACATCAGTCTCTTTCAAATGCTGCAATGTGTTAGTTATTTCATAAGAGAAAATAAAAATGTAACGCGAAGGAAATACAACTTATATTATACAAGTTTGTTCCAACCAACTTGAATTGTATTCAAGATTCAAGTGCAACAAACAACGAAGCTATATTCTGGAAATGTATAAAATGAAAAAGGCGTCCATGCATAATGCACCTTTAAACTTTTATTATGAACGTTTTGCGCCATATATTAACTATACAGGAGAACAGTGGGGGTTGGAGGGGGCTTTTAATAAATACGAGCATGTACTTAAATTATAAAGATAATGTGTACATAAATAGCATTTCTAAGCAAACATGGGACGCGGAATTTGCGGGAAATTTTTTTCATCCAATTGCAGAATGTTATCTTGACGAAGACATTCATTAATGAAAGGACGAGATATCGATCGCTGACGTGTGGCACCGTACGATTTAAATTTAAGTTTCTACATAATGTTCACCCTATAGGGTGTTGAAATTCTTCTTCCTATATATATGTGCCCTGCTTTCAGTAACATACAATTCGAGTTGGCGTGACGTAATTACGATGACTGCTGCTGCATTCCAGAGAAGTGTAATACAAATGTCAAATGTGAATGTACAAACGAATGTATACGTCTACACAAAATAATTGTAAGAAATATAGTGGAAGTTTTACATTGGCTATTAGTAACATGGTAAAATAGAAGCAAAGACCTATTAAGTATCAGCTTTTAAATGCCATGCCTTAATACTTACTGCCACTACGTTTTCTTTACGAGCACTGTTTCTTCCAACTACACTCTACAGCAATAATGACACAATTAGATAGTCTATTTACAAAAGAGTCTACTTCTCTATTTTCTTAAACGATTAGAAGCTTACGACAACATACATTTACACAAAAGTATAAAGAACAAAAAGCAAATTAAGCAGAATAAGTGGGGCAACAATAATATAAGAGGAAATCTTCTTCTTCTTCTTTGTGAAAAGATGTTGTATATTTATGATATCGTCTCCATTGATAAATGAAAGTACGAGTATAAAGTAACTGGAATAAAAAACATATTCACATTTTTCAAAGAGGAGATGGTTTTTGATAAAAGTAAAAGGAAAAAAGTGAACTTCAGCCAAATATATTTTATACTTTTTCTATATTTCATAGTTCTGACTGAATGTGATTCGCGTGGAAATACAAGTTTTCCTGGTTTTCGTCGAAAGGTAGATGATAGAAGCATTTATGAAAGTAGATTGACTGTATTCATATCCATGGCGCCAAGTTGGTAGGTGAATTTAATTTATAACATTTTCCTCGCTTACCATCTGTTCATCGATCCATTTCCTCTAGGGCGTAATTAATTTCTAAAATATTTTGTTTCAATTTCAATTCATTTCTACACATTTCAATAAAGGCAGGAAAAATGAAATGTCAACAAAAATGTTAGGTACCTATAACTTTTAGAAATTAAAAAACACCTGTTTGTAATCGTAAAACATGCTGGAATGGAAGAAATACAACTATACGAATTAGAAATTAAATTAGTGACATTTAAGAAGGCGCGCTCGGCTTCTTCGATCCAATTAAAAACCGAAACTTATTCACTTCGCAATTAATTTCTCAAATAATTTCGTTTCCACTTCCACTTCAGTCCGCTCGATGTAGGTGTTTGAAAAATTACGACCGACGAAGGAAACGGTATAAAGCGAAATGTCAACCAGTTTTATTTTTTTCTCTATTTGCGTTATTAATTCACCTGCGCCCGTCGCTATTGAAGACTAAATTGAATGTCAGTTATTCAGTCCATTGAAAGAAATATTAATGTTTCTATAACAAGAATGTGTAAAGGTGCATTCGTGTGCTCATTCTAAATGTCATCACCCTCTTGTGTTTATCAAGTGTTCACAATTAATATTCGAGTGTTGGAAAGTGATACGTGCACGTCCACAAGCGCGTGATGCGTGTCCATTTTCGTTATTGGGACTCAACGGAAAGCAGATTTTTCCACCACTCGAAACCTTCCGGTTTTTTTACAAATGTTTCCAATGTTTCGGTTAGAAAAAAGGGTGCGTGCTTACACGGCAAAAATATACATGCCAAGGGGAGACATTTTCAAGCAGAAGATATCTTGTTAATATCGATTTGTGCTGCTTTGTGCTTGCATTGCATAAAATGCACTTTTTTGTGTAAAAAAAGAATTGTTAATCCAGGAAATATTCAACAAATAATGTTAAGTTAAAATTAAAGATGGCATTAACATTAATATAACATTTGTATTAAGGAACAAGAAGCGCTTTTGAGCTAAATTGACAATAAAGCATTTTAATTAATTCGTATATGTAGACTTTGTTACAGGATTTCATTTTGCTTTTTCGTTTTACCGTTTTCATTCGCTTTCTAAGGTTCTAAAAGGAATGAAGAAACAAATTAATGCATAATCATATCAGTAATATTGTCACATCGCTTTCTCTTTCTCTTCTTTACATATCAATTAGTTCAAGATAAGAAAAAAACACTTTAACGAATAACAAGCAAACATCTACTTTGAAATCCACAATATAACGTATTTCGAAATCGTTTGAGAGACTAGGGTTTGGAGCGGGTTCACCTCAGGCATCACCGAACAAAATTTACTGTTTTTAAGAGAAAAGGCCTTTTCATCAAGTCCTTCATTTTGCGTCAACAAATTGCAGAGAAACGAAACAAACAAAATAATACCTAAACCTACGCGAATTCGGCCTTTGGGTGTAATTTTTAGACGAATTTTTCATTCTCAATCGAAATATATACGCGACAATTCAACAATTCTCCTGTTTGGTCCAAAATTGGCCAACAATTCGTGGACAATAGATTTTATTTTTATTATTCAATTTTGAATTAAGTAATTTTAATTTGTCCTTAATTTTCAAAACGTGTCCGCATCTTCAAGATATTGTCTACCTACATTCTGAGGCTGAGTGAAAAGATCTTTAAATACCTGGTAAAGTTGTATTTAGAAATCCATGGCATGGACCTTTATTTACCAGAGAATACTTTATTGCGGCAAAGTGTATTTGTCGGTTTTCATAATACCTTTATCGATTTATTTGTTGTTGGCTTTCGATGTGCATTCAGTGGTAGGACGAGTACTACTTTGCGGTTCACGTTTGCTTTAGCTGCTTTTATCGTACTCTGTCTGCCGGATTAAATTTCGCATTACGCCAAAAACTCGCATCAAAAACGTCATTCGTCGTTCGTCAGATCCAATACTCGTACAAATATATTAGATGTGCGTTGCGCGAGAATATGTCACGATTTCCAGATTTTTAAGGTGCGGTGCATATATTATGTCTCTTAAATATTACAGCGATGTCTGCCTCAGCGCGCTGAAAGGTCCCGCAGCAAAAGAGTAAATTCTGACAAGAAAAACTCATCAGAATGCTTTCCACCAGAGAATATCATATAAGTGGGACGATGCGCGAATTAAATGGAAGCATGTCAGTTCGCATAAAATCATGATTATGTTCACAAAATTACTTCGACAGCAGACGAATACAAGAATACAACAAAATACCAAAAATAAATTTAATTTTTTATATGTATATGTTTTGATGAAAGCGCTCTTTCTACTTTTTTGTTTTTGGTTAATCGTTTGCTCTTTTTCGATTTGTTAGTTTGTTTGATTTAAAATAAAATAAAATAAAAATCAAAAAGCTACAAAAATTATTTAATTCTTTCATTTAGCAATTTTGTTAAATGTGGTAGTTCACGATGAAGTAGGAAATGTCTTTACATAACTCCCTGCGATTCGCGCAAGAAGTTCGGAGGTTGATATTTTTGCATGCAAAAATAGCAGGTAGCACTTCGAATGCAAAGCATTTAATTTCGCTAAAAGCAATGCTTTTTTGTCAGATTAACATCAAGCAAGAACATACTATATGCGCCTTTAAATATTTAAACGTAACGATTTGCCACCATAAAAGAACATTTCCCCACGGAATTAGATTAGATTCAGCGTTTCTTCTAGTTCAGTGAAAGTAACCCTGAGCAACAAGCTCTTCTCGCCCACGAACTCAACTTAACAGCAACATATTCTATGCGCACCCATTTCTCACGTATTTTTCAATTTTCCCTTTCCATTGCTTTTGTCTTGACATAAAACAAGAAACCTTTTGCTTTTTTGCTCGTTTTGCCTTTGCCAGAGAAAGTTCTAAAGAAAATGAAAACGTAGAAAGGAAATAAAAGGAGAACACCAAAAAACAAAAAAACAACAGATACCTTAAAAGCTATTGTTACACAGTCCTTCATCCATCCTTCACCAGACCAATGTTTGTGTATCCAAGAACGAGTAATACCACAGTACAAACTGTTTCAAATATTTATTTTCGTATATCAAAGCATCTAATGTTAGTTTTGGCATAACGACTCGGCCTTCCAATTTCTTCACCACGCACCCCGACCAACTAACCAAGGATACAAGCACCCTCGTGTTAAGTATACGCTTTAATTCCATATATAAATTCAAATTTAAGATTTCCTTTCGTCTGATCAAGGTCAGGTTAGTTTACATTCTCCCAAAATTCAACTGCTAACTGAGTTTTGGCAATCACCCAAGCAACGACTTATGAATCAAAATAATTTTAAGCATTTGTGCGACCTGATTTGCCTTTACATTGACTTTAGTTTTTGGAGCGAGTATCAGGCAGAGAGCTCAAATGGTATTTCGTAGTCTGGGGAATAATTGATTAAATATCTTAATACTAGAGCGGGAGAACCGAACAGAAAGATTGCCCAAGAGAGAATGATCCCCGTTGAAATGATGAATATACATGACAATGTAGTTTAGCACTCCTTAGTCCTTAGTATAAGTGCTAGATTAAAACTTTACTCGCGGCAGTTTTCAACGGCAATAAAGGATTTTCGGCGTCATAATTTATGTAGCACCAATGATAATTCCAGACGATTTTCGTCCATAATTTATAAAATAATGTAATACCAAAAAAAAAAATAGAACTAAACCTGCAACGGTGCGCATCGAAAGAGTTATGTCCTCAAACTAGGATTTTTGAATTGCGACCACCGACCCGCACACTTCTTAGATATACGAGTGGTCATGAAATATTCATTTCTGTGGATCGACATAGCTTAGTGGACTAACTGAAAATGCACTAGCTCAAGTGCCAGATTTCAGGCTGTCCAACAAAAACAATGCTGGATTGTCAATAATGACTTTTTGCACTTTCAATCCTAAAGCAAGCCACCACGTTATATTAACGGCACCCTTACTTCTTTTTCCCTAAAGCGTTGCTGAGCCGAGCCATGTACTATAATAACTAGATCAGCAAGAAAAACGAAAATATGGAACCATCAGCAAGGGGATGGAATTCCACATTGCTTAACACTTGAGTGTATGAAGGAATACATCCAAATATCAATAAAAAATATAGTAAATCACTTTCTCATGATGGTGACATGGAACTTTTCAATAATTTCTGTAATGTTGGTATTTATAATATCAAATCAACTTGCATTATTAATTGGATAGCTCATTCAGGATTTTGTTTTCCTAAATTCAACATTACTGAAGGCTTATTGATTCTTGACACAATGGATAATATTCGAGTATTTGTAGATCCTACTAATTAATAATAAATTGATTTTCATAAAACATTAGAAAAATTTCACAGACATGCTAACAATTTTCCACTGTGTCGTTTACGAAATTAAAAAGATTTTACTTGGAATTTGCTGCGAGAATTTCAGGGAATTTGACTAATGTTCTCCAGTAGGAAGAAATAAAAAAATCGTAAAATGTATTTTTTACAGCAACTTCAAAAGTGATAATTATGAATTTCCCTGCACGTAGTTGGACGTGTAACTATTCCTCGCTGACTTAAATTAGCGAATTATACATAACAAGAGTATATATTGGTCTCGTCCAACCAATTATTTTTGCAGTCTCTTTCATTCATGAATGCATCGTGTTCATAGAAATAATGCAATCAACAAAGCCAGAAAGTTCGTGAAGCGGCAATATGAAAGAACTGCCAGGATTAGCGTAAATCACATGAAAAATTTTATTTCACTAGAAAAATATTGGCACGGAACGCGAGTGCGTTTTACGACTTTAAAAAAATAATAAATTTGTATTCAAATTCGAATTAAAGTTTCTTTTTTAGTTTATTGACTTTTTGCGTGCGTATTTTCTTTTACCGACTAAAATTTCCGACGTATTGGTTGCACTAGGCTTTGTAAATGCATTGCAAATATTTAGAGACAAAAAAAAGCAAAAAAAGCATGAACATAAACAAACAACGAATGACTGATGCATGTAAATTCAAATTAACATGATGTATGTTGGAAATATATTTTCAGAAGCTCTCACGGTTGATATTTTCCTTCTATATTCCTGCGTATACAATTCCGTTTGAAATGTGATAAAACCCACAAATACATGCGACTCATATAGTAAATCTGGATTCGGATTCGATCTGTATATGGTTATATAATCATGTATATCGCCTTTTATCGCCTAATACGTTGGACTAATAAAATATTCCGCTCGAAGTAGGCGATTTACTTGCTCTGCAATTCGAACAAACGGGATCATCTAACTACCTCCTAAGAATTAGTTTTGATTCAAAACTTACGACGATTTTGTCGTGTACAAAACGTATATGCATCATGTACGTTTATGTTTCGTGTTCGTTTTGCCGAATCTGTTCAAAGCCTTGTTGTGGCAAAACTAACAGAATTTAATCCTGCCGGATTAAAGCCGCCGCCGTCTGCCGGCTGTCGGCATGGAAATCCGCATTGTAGATGCAGCTGAATATATAAACGCAGGATCCACATATAACGCTGAGAAAAATTTATTGCGCATTGCCATGTTAACGCTACACTTATATATTAAGAAAGACATCAGCAACCTTGCCGTAATGAAAAACTATATGTGCATCAAAGTGCATAAAACAGTTGTCAGTTGTCTAACAACTAACTTCCTTTAAAGATATATATATGTATATACACAATAAATAAACAAAATCGATAACTCATACCACCCTTTGGGTATCGTATACCCTATACCTAAATGAAATTGCTTTGGTTAGTTGTGTTGGTTGGTGCGGTTGCACACAAAGCTTTTTTGTTAGACTGTGGGCAAAACATATTTGTTGTTATTAGCTCTCTCGACAAACCAAAGCGCAAAGGTGGTTTTGAATGTATTACTTATATCAAACACTATTTAACACGTTCAACATGCTGGTATATAATTGCAGGGGAAAAGTTTGGCGTAATGTTAACGCCTGCGGTTCCCTCCAAGGAACCAACTTCAGAATAGCATATATACATGCATAATGACGCTACATGTGACTTTCTTAATGGGGAATAGTTATGATAAGAAGTATTTGTCGGTCGTAGGTAATATATTATGAATTCAAAGTGGGAACGCGTCCCAATTCGACACGATAATATGAAAATTGTAATTAATGTTAATTTAGTCTGGGATAGAATATTTTATTAATAGTGTGATGATGTGATACACAGAGTATTCATTTATCGAGTGGTCATGGAGATTTACACGTTAAAAACTTTATTATATAGTTGGCAAAGAAAAAAATCACACTCTTAATTTGGACTATTTTTAACCCATTCTGATAATTTTTAATATCGGCCATGGTCCGATTGCTCAAGAAAATTTTTTTAAAAAGTAAATAAATTTGAAATTTTATCGTAGGCAACCACATTAACATCAATAATTAATTGATCTGAGTAAATGATGATTTCGCCAATGTATGCAACCCATTTTGTCTACCAGGTTATTTTCAATTGCGCAGGAGACCCATTAACATGACCTAAAGTTTTTAACCTGTAAATCTCCATGTCCACTCAATAAATGAATAATCTGTATAGTAAACTGTGTAGTGAATATAGCCATATATTTTTGATTCGAATTAAATTTGAATTTTCGGCACATTTTTCATGTAGATGAAAAACTTCTATGAAATTATCATTCGAATTTTTCATGGAAGTTTTTCATCTCAATAGAGTTACCTACATACTGAGTCGAAATTATTTTTGACCAAATATAATGGAATTCCAAAAATTTGGCAAATTTCACACCATGTACTACACAAGTTAATAAGTCACGCACTCTTAAAGAAATATTATTTTCACGATCACGCTCAGGCGCTACTAGTTGAGTTATCAAAGGATTTGATTTTAAAATTTATTAAAATCGTGATCCAATAATGCTACTTCACCAAGCAGATGACTATATATCCTCCCATGAGTCCTTGTCTGCGGCTGCCCGACTTGAACTAACAATAATTCTTCGAAGCTGCATGGTTCAATCGAATAAAAATATTCTACGCTGGTTTTAGCATTGCAAAGCAAGACGAAGTTTGCGCAGAAAATAAATAAAGACGTAGGATGTATATAGGATAAATTAATTTGTGCTGTAACGTCATGAGACCACAACGTTACTTTACATAAACACATTAACGTCAATAGTTTTAAACTGCTCCATTTAACCTTTTCTTTTTTGTTAACGTTCCCGCATCACATCCCCATAAAAATATATTCATTATTTTCTTTTTCTAGTAAATTAATACGTGAATATATTAGGCTTGTTCCAACAATGCACCAAACTAGTTCCGAACTGTACGACGCATGAGCAGTTTTAAAGAAGCAACTTTTTTTAAAAACTACTCATGCGTCGGACAGTTCGGAACTAGTTGGCTGCTTTGTTGGAACAAACCTATTATTTGCTTTTATAATTAATTTAATTAATAACGCATAATTCCAGATGCTTTTAGCGCGTTGGTTGCAACAGTTCATAGTTTTTCGCACACTTTCTCTTCCGCTTCTGGTCGTGTGTAGGCAATATTTTTACCTTACGACCTTATGGACTTTATGGCTATTAAAGAACGGCGTGCCGCTAGGCAAAAGGGATTATATCTTGAACATCGGAGTATTAATAGCGACAAGAACAAAAAAAGGACTCGCCCAGGTCCTGATGGTGCTATACCGCAAATTCACCATTTTCGACCGAAACGGAAAGAAGTCTGCAAACCACATAACACCCCAATATTTACTATACTCGCCGACTTTCACATATTCCAACACATTAGTAAATACGTAAATTATTATTAGGAATGTATAAAGTGATGGAAATGTTTTTCTCATGCGATATACAGAGTGATCCAAATGAATAAACTGGTTGACTGTCCTTGTGAGTAAATCATAAGGAGGCCACGTTTAGTATATTTATGAATTATTTACATTTTACACGAACACACCTACAACTGGAAGTCATTCATTTTTGAACATTCTGTACTGTACTTACCTATGTTTGGTACCTTGGTAGATACAGTTTATCGCTTGCGGCGTTTATTATCGTGATTAATGCGAAAATTATACGTATGCGCATTGGGAAAAGGAAATATACGGGAATCGGTATTTTTGCAGGATGATTTAGTCAACAATTTAAATGATTGCAATGATTCAGTACATAGATCTATCCAACATATTTCTTTTTTTTTCTTTTTCTGCGATTATGAAACAGTCATTACGATACCAGCAGTGAAGCACAACTTTCAGACTGTGATGTTAAAATTGCACCAGAAACGACGGTCGGAAAGTTGTGTGGAGCGATCCACACTTATTATTATTCAGGTTAAAGATTTCATACAATATTTGCAAAAGTATTTATTTAGAACACAGTATGACAAGCAAAAAACAGATTGGTGACAGTGGAATCATAAGTATTTACCATAGACTCAGTAAGGATAGATGGAGCATGCTCATATGTCGCTGTTAGTGTGTAGGAAGGCAAGAGAGAGCAAATCACTGCCTCTGGGAAAGACAGAGCAAATATCTGTTTGCTGTCCCCCGGCGCTGATGGCAGAATGGTAAAAATAAGAACTTGCTTCGGAGTGCTATGGTCGTACTTGTGTTTTTTTAGTTTTACGTTTCGCCGCTTGGTATTCAGCGCCGGGGGAGAATAAGTTTTCCGTCCTTGCTGAACATAACGAAGCTGCCAATGCTCTGTATATCCATGCAATGTCTTTGGTATTAACGTACAAAGTATATGACAAGCAAGAAAAGTCGATGAGAGATTAAAATATTAAAACATTTTGTTTCCAAAGAACATTTCTATTTGCTTCTTAATTTGGAATTTATCAAAATAGTTTTGTTCTCAAGGCATTCTCATTAATAATAGTATATTTTTTAACTTTCCTACATAATCAGATTCATGTAAATTATCGAATCCGAAAAAAATGTGGGAAGTGGAGATACATGTAAAAATTAGAAAACCTTTATTTTTCTTATGTATACTTTCAGTATATCGATCGGAAATTCAAAATTGTTAAAACACTAACTGCTTCACATACTATCGAACAAACGATAGTATTGCTTTTGAGACGTAGCATTGAACATTGATTCGATCATTCAATATCAATATGAGTACCAACACTTTGTATGTATATGCACGACGATTTCAATCTTTTTGTTGTTGCTCACTTTAATGGAACCACAATGATAATTAAACGTGACACCTATTTTTGTCATTATCCGCAGCAAATACTACCAAAACGAGGCTCTTATCTCAAAAGTGGTACCTTTTTTTGTCTGCGTTTCTACAAACTGAAACTACTCCGAAAAGCAAAACCTAGCAGCTCATCATCATTAATGGAGCTATTTATACGTTGGCAACGAGCATATTAAATAAAACATTACACATAAAAAATAAAAGCATCATCGACGATTTCGTTTATTTGCTCAGCAGGAAGGTTCGGTTCGGTTTGCGTAAAGTATAATGTGATGTGAAATCAAAAAGAATGGAAAAAATCCAATTGTTTTCAATTCTCCAAAAATGTCCTTAATTTCATTTGGTGATTTATATTCATGTATTCAAAATTTAACAGGTAATCATCAGGTGTTAATTAATTTGATTGCTGATGGATGAAATTCCTACATTTCATTAGCTAATAAATGATTTCGCTACATTCATAATTTTATTCGTTTTCCCCCTTAACAAAATTGCTGATGAGTGCATTACTCTGCGCGTGTTAATTAATTATAATAATTGTGTTAAGTGTGTTTGATTTAATTAATCAATTATGTCATACTGTATGCAAACGCGTGTTATATATTATACACTTTTGATTCAAATATTTATAACCCTCCATAAATATATAAATTTCACGTATACCGACGTAATTAATTATAAATAATCGCTGGAATCGCGTAGATATATCAGTGGCAGTGGCATAAGTCCGTTATTAAATGTTCCAGCAAGTTATTGTAATATGGAAAAATGGAAATACGGGAACGATCCAGTCTTTCGTATTGTCCGCATCTATGTAGTTATTAAAGTGGCAAAAATATTTGCATAGTTTAACTTACACGGGGATATTTGCATATTTTTATGTTCCGCCTTCGTTATTAAAGTTGATACTGTCGAGAGGAAAATGGTAAGTGGTAAGTCAAGTCATGACGGCGGTATACCTTCAAATAACCGACACACTTAAATAAAGTAATGCATTTCTTTATTACAGTCCTTGCCCTATATGCATTTCTTGCCACATCGAAAGTTTGATGTTATGCATACAGATTTGGCTGTCCGTATTATACTTCATTTTAAATCACTTAACTTTTTCAGTAAGTTAGTCAGATTAAAAATAATTAGGAATTGATTCATAATTGAATGAAGTATATTAGTATATTAAGTATCTTTTGTAAATTATCAGTAATGAACCGGTTCTAACAGTCTTCCTTATGGGGTTTAATAAGGGGAATTCTTCCTAATGGGATTGAATGCATCTTTTTTATGGGAAAGATAGCCAGTAAGAAAGTGTTTTTGATGAAGAATGAAGTGAAAGTTATCTTTCCCACAAGGAAGAGCATACCACAGGAAAAACAACCCCATATTAAACCTCCATAAGAAAGATCTTTAGAACCGGATAATTCCCTCACTATTATCCTAAAGCAACTAAATATTTATGTAAACTATTTCAGTGCATCATCACTAATTCTTCGACAATCTAGTGTTGAGAAAGTGTTAAGCGAGACTTTTCGAATACTGTCGTCATGTTCACTTTTACTGATGTAAGAAACAAAATTCTGTTGACATTTTCAAGCACAAAGCTCTAATGATGTGTGGGTATTGGTAAATTATCCATTGTGGACTTATTTTGTCTCTAATTTTCCCGCTCACAACCCAACAAAATTCCACGGGATTCGCGAGTGCGAGTTTTTTACTTTTGGAGATGTACAGTGTTGACACAAAATATTCTTGGCACGTCTTTGCAAGCGACTTTCCAGCGACCATAATTCCTCTGGCTCCTTTTACTATTTACCCCTATCCTTAAAATCCACTTTCAAACTTGCTCAAGTTTGTTTCTTTTTTATTTCACACTTTATACTCTTCTTCGAGTTTCGTTCATGTTCAATCTTACGCTGCCGTGTTTTTTTTTTGGTACAGATACAGTCATATCTATATTTATATATTCGCTTTACTTTTACTCTTTACCGGATGAGCTTACTCGAACTCACGACGGCTTTATTAAAAGTGAACAAATTATTTAAGCACTAGCAAAGACATCGCTGAAATACCAAAGTCTGCAGAACGGTTGAAATCAGACCGTCACCATCTTGTTCCTTAGTTTAACAGAAATCAATGTGTTGAAACACGTAGCTTTTGCAATATTCCTAGTATCAGACGTGATGGGTTCAACCCCCGGTTAGTACCTCTATATCGTTTTTACCACACGCTACCTTCACGCACCGCTGTGCGAAGATTATCCCCCCGTCACTCAATAAATTACGTGGGCTTTTCTTATATACACTCGCTCAGGATAATTAAGCTGGATTAGTAAGGATATAATTACAATGCGTAAACTTAACTTCTCCGGCGCGCCCACCCTCTTACTTTTTAATTACTAATTATACCATTTGTGCTAGCCACTTAGTGCCAGCTGAGTTGTTCTGCCAACGACGCAACGACTTTATTTATTTTTGCCCAACAATTCTGCATACTTGCAAAACAGAAAATCATTGCCAATTAACTGATAATTAGTGCGCCGTGTAGGGCAAACTTGTACTTCCAACGTTGATTCAGAATAGTAGAAATTCGCAAACCAAAAGTAAAAGAGCAACAAACTCAAATAACATAACACATTCACCCCTATTTACCGTCTAGAATACGAAGGTTGTTTACGTTTGAAAGTTGAGAACTGAAAGACAACCAGCGAATATAATTCAGAAGAAAGTTATTCATATTCAAAAATTTATTACTTTTTGCAATAAACGGTGAATTAATTATTCAAACGAATTCTGGATTATCGTTTAGTGAAAATATGAGCGTGGATATATGTAGGTATTTGTCAAGCCAACATTTCCGTCGTCCTAATCGTAAACGCACGTAGCACGTATAGGAAAGTTAACAGGAAAACGCTCACTGCAGAGAAACGATACAATCTGTTGTGGTGTTACCCAGGATTCACCATCAGCATGGTAATACTAGAACACGCTATCAAGGATTACGCAATTGCTTTCCGCATTAATTAGCATCGAAATAATTTATGAAATTATGACAAATTAATGTCTTATTTATGGTCCTGATACTTTCACCGGAAACCAATTTCAGAGAAAACATGCGTAAACGAGTGAAAAACGTCTCGTTAATTAGGCACTTAATATTCTTTCATTAAGAGCTCGCACACATTGCAACAAGTTACAAGTAAATTTGCAGACCTTACCTGTATATCCTTGATTAGCTTCCTTATTCATATAAATTATCATGCGGTATTTTAAACATGAACTGAACATTTGTATGCGCGATTAGGATGAAGGGAGACTTGATCACTTCCAATCTCAGCTTTGTCCTAATAAAATACGTCCACAATTTCCACAATTATGTTAAGTGAACAGTTTGTTCACAAGCCGGAAGAGAACGGCTCTATCTGCTTTCGAGGAAATTCGACTTGCACATGTACTGGCAATTCGGGGATTGAAAATTATAGGTACATGTCTGTTTTTTTGCAATAGCAGTTACCATTTGTTTGCTACAATGCTGGGGGGCAGGGGCAGGGGCAGTTTGTATTTGTCGATTTTGCGTTCATGAACGTTGAAGTTTAATTTAAATCGTCAATGAACGTTGATTTGTATGAAAAGAAGTAAGGGTTCCAATACGAAAATGCTTATTTTCCGAATGATGGTAAACTCTCGTTAAACTCGTCTCTGATTTCCCAATAGATTTTATTAGTCGGTGCAGTTATTCATTATATTAAAACGTGAACGAGATATTCATACAAGTATTTTATAAGCTGAAGCTGTACATGCACGGTGAGTAAGCAAACTAGGTAGAGTGCAATTTATTTATTTCAATTTGCGTATTGAAAACGCATGAACGTATTGCGAGAATTGAAATGTTTGCATGAAATTTGTTTCAGGTTGAATGTTCGCGCGTCCAAAGCAAAAGAACAATGCAACTAACCGTTTAAACACGTTTAAAAATTTACAAATTGCATTATGCCAAAATTCTATTTCACTATAGGTATAACAATGGCATCACAATATGAAATGTGTTGCTGGCATTTTTATTACCAGAACCAGGGGTTCTCAAAGTCACTCATTGGTGAATCGCAAGTCGATTTTGGGTGAGTCGCAAATATTCTTAAAAAATGAATGAAGTTGAAGTACGTCGCGACATGAACGCAGACCAAACGCAGCTAAACTATGAATTTTAAGCGAATGGGTCGCAAAAAATGATAATTTTCAAAAGTTTGAGAACCCCTGTATGAGACAATACGACCATATTTTTTTTTGGTGAAAATAAACTCAATTCATATTAAATTTTCACACTGCACTACTCATAATGAAAACATATCGAAGCTATTTTCCCCTGTAACATATAAGGAACAATAAGGAACACGGGCCAATGCTTTCGCGAGAATGTACCAGTGCGAAAGAAAACTCAATGTTTACTTTTTAAATGGGAATATCAAATATTCTATTGAGGCTCGGTGAAACTCTGCAATATATATGCACATGTAGCTAGCTATTCTATTACCACTCACACATGGTAAATATAAAATAAGCGTGCAGGCAATGTACTTACATTGCACCACATTTACTTTTGCCATATATGTTTCCATATTACATTACAAAACGTGTGCCTAAGCTCTATTTATATTTTAGAGTTATTCTACAATGACCAGGCCACATTTTACGTTGAAAGAAGATAAAAGAAACCTAATGCTTTTTAAATTGATCTCATCCATGAAATAGCAATAGATTATAGAAGCCGTCACAATTCATAATTTGTAATTGTGTAATTTTTAATGAGAAAAATTAAATTTCCACATCCCCAGCGTCAAGCATTGCACCAGTGTATACAATTTCGAAACTTAATATATAATCACTATATACATATAGTTCAACGTGGATATTGCAAAAAGGATTAAGGAAGTGCCTGAACTAAGCGCTGGCGCATTGAACAAACCGCATACAACAAAACCGTTGGCAAAAACCTTCGCTCTGGTTCTGACTGGCGGCTGCCCGACACTTGAATCGACCGAACTAGTAATAGACGCCCTCGCACCTTCACATGGACCGTCGGTTTTACTTAAAACAAGCCAGAGTTGCCGCAGCAACCTCACAATCAACGTGGAGTGAAATCAACTTTTACGAATTTCTCTCGCAAATTGCTTTGATTGAAATCGATATGAATTATGAAATCGTCCTTCGTCCTATAATGTAAAATGCTAATGAACTTGATTTTTATTAATTACGATGAATGCATTATGTGTTCAGACGTGAAACGGGTTAACCTACTTGGGTCATAAACATTCCTCACATTAAGCCGTGTTATTGCAGTTAATCCCGAAATGTGATATTCACTAATGGTCAAGAATTAGGAGTCCAACAGTTGATCCGTGCCATTCTACACAGCGCCGCATTAAACTGTGAAACGGCTGGATACACTGTAGTCCTTGTGTCACCAGTGTCCAAAGGACGAGTGCATAACGCGCATTTAGGGGTCTATTCAAAGCTCCAGCAATTAGGCCCACTTGGCCATTAGACTTGCCATCTACCTAATTTTCTATAATCGACTCACTTCATTCGTTTCGGAACGGGAGCGATGTAGGTAGGGGGTCGGTCTATAAATAACATCCCTGTGGAGTCGTCATGTCGAAATATGCCTCAATATATTTGTACCGTTATTTATTAGAAGCTTTAATCATTAACTGTGATCGCTGTGTGCGTATAAATACAATAAGAAACAGACCGACATAGACATAGGATCTAGACCTGCAGATGATGTTCCGATGGTTGCGAACGAATGGAGGAATGAACAACTAACTATACGATCTTCCAAATATCATTTTGGCATTGACGTATAAACGCTTCCTATCGATCTCAAACACTACGCTGGTGGCATTCCTGGTTGGATTTTTTGCGCCTCGACTTGGAATTTGAGGTTGCCTATTTTTATTTCTTTCCTGTTAGCAATACACTATATCATATTTTAATGACGCATGAACGGCGAGTCTAATTAATTCATTTTTGCAACGAATATTCCCGTTTCCGTTACAACTGAAATTGTACAAGTCCACCAAGAATATGGAAATAATTGCTTGTTTTTTTTGGCTTCTTTTTGTTTTCTCAACTATATCACTATGATTATTATAGTGCGGCTTTTTCTTTGGGGACGGGCAAAGCACAAGTCGGCGACGTCGTTTAATTTATCATGTTCTCGGTGTAGTCCTTTCGCGTGCTCGCATTTCGCACAGCAAGGACCTCCAGTTAGTTTACATGCACTCCGATCTATTCAGAGGCAACATTATGTTATGTAGAAATCTTTGCAACAATCATTTGAATTGTAAAAATTTTCCCCCAAACAAAGGCAACTTCCGTGTTCGTTACTCGTGAATAAAAGAAGTTATAGAATATAGACCAATGGGCGGAATGGGAGATATTCAATTATTTCGATTTAATCCAACATTTTTTATGTTTCCCGCGTCGAATCTATTCTATTAACTCGCTTATTGTAGTGCCTGTGCCATATAGGAAATGTTTTCTGGTATTGATAAAAATCCGAATGTCTGAAACGCTTGAACATTAATAATTGATAAGAAACTAGGTGAAGTTTTATGAAAATTACTAGCAATAACCGTGGCACATTGAATTTGTAATTATTGTAATTTCGACTAAATCTATACGCCAAGCACATCGGTCGATATCTTTTATTTTCCTGTAATAAAACTGAATATTGCGATAAATATTTATGTCGAGCACAAAATCAAAATGAGTAAAGCAGCCACTTTTACGAACAGTTACACATTTCAATATTACTACTTTTCTCGGTTTTTTTATATACCTATATATGTAAAATCTATTTGGTGAAGTAAAACATTTTCAATTGGATCCTGTATCCAATAATGTCAGGGGTCCTCTGCGTTTTCGGAACGAAAGGGAAAATAAAGGAATCTCGCTCTACAAAGTAGATTTGAAATTGTCGCTACCACGTTTTTGATATTGGCACTTCCATGAACTGGGTAAGACAGGTCGAACACAAAGCCAGGCAGGATGGTAGATAGTTTCGGCAAACCGCAAACTTTAATGGTCAAACAGACCTAATAATTTGAGTTTAAACATTTATTATCTATACCCAAAATTGTAGTTGTTGAAGTAGGGTGTTTTTGTTTATTTACTTATATTCATGCATAATACATAAAGTGGCCGTAAACTTTCAATCTGTAATCCCGAAGGACCAATAATATATTCCTATATATAGGCTTCAAATTAAATTATGAGATGCTAATACCTACTTCGATCGTCAATTCACCTTTATGCTTGCTCTGGCTTTCAGTCGAAGTTGAAGACTTCCGCTATTATGTGAGCACTGAATGCAGCAGCGTCGTTTCATGTCGCACAATATTGCAGAGTTCTTAGACCTTATTATAGAAGCAGGACTATCTCGACTTGGAAATAGAGAAGTTAATGCTCCACATATTCCTAAAGGTACACATGAAACATGAAGCAAGTCGATTTCAATCGGCTTTTACTTTTTAGTCCTTAGTCGTACGTTATGTAACTAGAGGATCTTCAGAATCAAAAAAGGAACTTTGTATTTGCACACCAAAGTTGGCTTTTCGTATCGAAGTCTTCATATTATTTAAATGTAATTATAAATACCACGAACCAGTGGCATTCGTGGTTCTGTTTTCCGAGCATGCGGCGACATAACGCATTACCATCTTCATCGACATCAACATTTCCTTCTATCTCTACGCATTAAATTCGTATAAACGAACTCTTGCATATTTGACGATGTAACGAAATTAAATTACTCCATTCGATGATTGCGTTTCGGGAGGAAGTGAATACGTCAGTCAGCAGAAACATATTGAATGGACATGCGGGGTTTTTAATGTTGCCCTTTCTGTCCATTGATGTGTATTTTAACCATTAACCTCTGCATGTATAGCTTTGGAAAGCCTTTATCATCTGCGATGGAAGATTCCGAGGGAAATGTCAATAAATGATTGATGAAATTTATTAAAGCTGCCTGATGGCGTATTTAAATTGCTCAGAGCGAAAAGTATAAGAAAAGTTGAAATTTTCAAATGGAAACATTCATTTTCCGAAATACCAACTCCAAATCCAGCGCCACAGCGCATCTCGGGTACAAACTCAAAGCCATAATCCTCGAAAGGTAACTTTAATAACTCGAAATTTATCTCTTTCTTTTCGACCGAAATGGATTTATTCAGGAAATTGCGGGGGCAAACAATGCTTGCTGCCTCTTTATCTATACTTATCTGTCCATTGTTTAAGCTATCTCACTTATTTTAAATAAAATAGAGTACAAGTAAAGTTTCCAACAAATGTGAACATTCCAGATACTTCTCCAGTTAACAATATGTTGTCGTTGTCGAAATAGACGTTCGCATAATAATCTGTCAAAAGCATCGTTGCTTTTGATAGCTTTTTGATACATTTGATGTTTTGAACAAAATTTATAATAAAATTTCTGGATACACGCGGGTACTACACAAATGTTAGTAAACTCAGTTTGGAACTTGCTCAACTGACAATGAAAAAATAAGCGTAGCGAAATAACTAACAAAAGTGCATACCTATATATTCGTCACCCTGTTGCATAATGCCATGAATTTAATTTAAATGAATGAAGATAAATTAAATGCGGTCTCTTTGTATTTCAGTGAATGTTTCACATGCATCTTCTAATTAACACATGTCGGCCGTCAGTAAACAAAAGGACCTATTTACCCGTTGTCGCCTGGAATATTAAATTATACGTGAAAGGACTTAGAAAATAAATATTAATTATAGGTACGTATTCTTAATGTATACCTACTTTAATATCATTAATTACCATTGAAACAACTGACATGATAGACTTCACAATCGCAGAAATATTCTTCGTCCTTGCGAGTTGGTATTTTGATAGCAATTCCATCTAACCAATTCGGGAAGACACAGCGATTTATCAAATCTGACAAAATTATTCCACGCTATGTATTAAGCGTCAAACAATCATGATCTATGACGGTCATAAAAATTCTTACATTATTATACGAGAACACATCTTGTGATATAAATGTTTGGTATTGTTACCATATGACTTGCCAGTATGTATGTTCCACCTTATAACACCTAATGGCACTGAGTCGAGTGGAAAACTAAGGCTGTTCGGTTCGGTTGTTGTATAAACGTAAGGACATTGCTGATGCGGAACAAAGTGCATGAAGCATATGAGATCAACCGAGAATATACCAAAGAACACATGAACCTGAACACAAGAAGGTCTAGACTAAAAGGTAATTTATTGTAATATAAATATTATCTCTCGAATATGAGAATGCCGTGCGGAGGAGAAAGGGTGAGAAGAATGGAACGTGTGCATGTATGTGTTTTTGTTGTTTGGTGCGGTGCACGGCGGGAGGAGGGAGGAGGGAGACAGAGACAATATCAAATCCTCTACAATCTACAACGATTCACAATGTAAAAAAAATCGATTAACGAATGAAATTTAGAGTCGCTCAGAGAGCGGAATATCATAGTGTTTGCTCTCTAATTGGATGTCAAGAATCTCTGTTTATGTTGATACTCTCGAGGGGGCAATTTAAAGAAAACAATACGGAAAGTGGTGTCTTTCTTTGTCTGCATTCGGCGCACGTTGTCTTCCTTCTTTTCGCATTACTCATGAGAATTGAGCAATAAAATAAAATAAAATAGTTGACATGCCTTGCACGTCTTAACACTGATCAATTTATAAATATCCAATTTATAGTTTTTTTTTTATTGATAATAATTTTAAATGTGCACCACTTCAAGCTTTGTTTATGTCTTTTTGCATTTGAAACTTCTAGATATAAATTTGAAAACTAATGTGAACCCGGCCGTAGAAATATTGAATTCAGAAACAGATAAACTTCGATTACATTTAACAAATACCAGAATAAAACCGATCGGAAGGCAAACATCTTTCTTAAACAACTATTCGCTTTGTTTGGCGATTTTACACGCCCTATAAACCAGCTTCATAAACTAGCTTCACTGGATTTAAATTTGCTCACTATCTGTAAGCATTCCTATGTATTCGGTGAATGAATCTAATATATACGAATTTCATGGCGTATCCCTCTTCAAAACTGTTATATAACTTAGTATTTTGGCAATGTTCCGATGTCCCACACAACAAGAAAATATGTAGATATGTGTAGTGTATATGAGAAATACATATGACACGCAATATGTCGTTCGTAGTTGAACCAGTGTCAAAATGAGACACGAGAATGAATCACAAATGTGGATTGCGAAGACAAGGACAATACAATGTCGACCGTCGTCAAACGAAATATATTCACTCTCAAACCAAACAACGAAAGGAAACTACACCAAAAAAAAAACATTCTCAACTGGTTGTGGCCAGTTTTGTATATTTTAATTACACAGTATCACAGTATAATTATTTTCTCTTTCAACCCTTACACAACTATCCTGACAAATGAAGAATCAAGCTTTCAATGCAAATGTTGAAAATAATAAATAACCCTTTAACGATTGTAACGTGAAACGTTTTTTAAACGCGCGCACATATCGCATACGTTTATATATTTAAGGATAAGGATATGTGGAGTAAATGTTCGAGTTCGAGGAGAATGTAAATTTTTCTCTGCCGACAGCATGGACCCAGCCTCCACATACCCAAAGTACATTACTCGACGTCCTCTTAACTGCATAAATCCTTTTAGTCTACATTTCTATTCTTCCTTTGCATCCTCAATATCGTAACCAACGCAGTAAAGCCTATTAAGCGACCCATCAACTTGTTATCCTTTATTGGGTATTCGAATAATCTAAGCGAGTGCAAGGAAGGACGAAGGACAATCTCACGTCACATTCAGACATGCTTTAATTGTAAAGTAATTGCTTAAATGTGTTCCTTTAATATGCTACTTACAACTCTCGTTGGGTACTTGCTATACCGAGTGATCCAAAATAATTGAGATTCGCTTGGCTATGAGTAATTCATAAATATCGGAAAATTTCAAAAATTGATAACAATTGGCGCATATTTGTGAATTGTTCAACCGGATGTAAATTCACTCTGTATTATTATATCTACAAAAATTGTGTATAGAGTTTCGAAACTTTAGAGACAATGGAGTTTCGGAAGCGACTATTACCATACGGAACTATGTTTTTAACTCCAATTAACCACATCTTAGCACAAACTTGCTGCGGATTAGTGAAAATTTTCGCAATTCACGTGTGCTATTTGTGGTTATCCGTTACATTAGACTATTCTTGCTTCGATACCATGTTACACGCAAAAGGTAAATGTTCGTTTTCAATTACCTTGGTATTATGCGCTAGTACAGCCAATCAATTTCCTTTTATCACATCAACCACTTGCAATTGTCACATATTAATTAATTATGAATGCGCGTGTTTATTCAGTTCTCGCATATATTTTGAGGGTCCTTATATTGGAACATTTTGAATTATTGTGTGGCATGATTGCGGTTGCTTCTGAGCTAGTAATATATACGTTGTACAGGATTGGTCCTATCAGCACAAAGTTGTTTTATCATTAAGGGATTATTCGGACGAACGATGTTGCGCAGTGCTTTTTTGCATACTGCCAAAATCCGCTAGCGATAATGAACGTATAGCCATGGTTTGCCGGTTAACCAATTCTAATGCAACAATGAACATTAATTGATTGCTTATTTGCTAATACGGACTCACGTCGTATCAAGGATTATTCAATAAATAATCAGGTTTGATCTGTTTTTCGGTTTTTCATCAAAATGATATTTTAACAGTAGGATGAAAGAAATTGAAGAAGCTCTTTCCCACAGTATCAAGCAAATTTATCAGCTACCGTTTTCAAGGACCCATCTTCAGGCTATACAAGAAACCATCAATGCGTATGAATAAAATCATATGTGTTCTTATTGTGCATGGAAAACTCACATGACACAAAACACGAAGAAAAACAATTAATACAAAATTTGATTTTGAACATGAAAATTTAAATTATTATATAGATAATTTATTTATATCTAAAATCAAAACTTAGATTCTAGGAAAACGTATTATAATGCCGAATGCGCCATTATGAAGGATTATGTAATGAGCAAATATGTAATAATCTTCATTCGACGCTCCACGAACAAAATGAAATGAATCATCATAGTAAACGCACCCTCAAATAACATTTGAATCTGAAACGGCAACAACAGGAAGTAGGATTCTAGATATATAGGATTGTGTATATATTTGATGTAATAATTAATGCGTTATTGAGTAATGGGGTCGTTTATTAATCTTGATTTGAGAAATTTGCGGCCGTTGGTGTCATAATTAATTTGGATCATCGTAGCTGTACGTACAGTCTCACAATATTTCAGTTGAAGGGGCTGCGCGCTGTTCCAGGATAAGTATTTCAGACAGCGAGAACCACGCAATAACAAAGCTATGAACACAGCAAGACAACGGAATGACGATAAGGTAAGGGTGGAATAAACCTGCAGTATTAAACAACGGGCCGCAATAATGTTGCAGAACTTTGCCCGGTCGATTGAAGGTCTGATGCGCCACAGTTTAAAAGATGAAAATCTGACTTCCCCGGCAGGAGGCCTGGCCGTCTGCGATTTGGATGCATCTGAATAAATTAATTTAATTGTTGCCTCAAATGGAACTGTATTTGTTGCCCGTGTGAGCCTTGAAGGATACATTTGCGTGTGTGTGAGAAGAGAGGTCCCATCAAATTTTATGTAAGCTAAACGAAGTAGTAAGGTAACGATTCGAGGAAGGTAATTCGAAATCGAAGGATATTAGCATACATAGCTTCTGTTTGTTATTCCAGTGGAGGAGTTTGAGTAATATTGTGTGATGTTTAGCATAGCCGGCCATAATATCAACTTTTCCCGCGTACCTGCCTAATCTCCCATCAAAATTCAGCCAAGAAACTTCTTTGTAGAAATCTATTGTTTTGCTTAAACACCTTCAACTTTTATCCACTTCAATGCTTTTTCCGCAAAAGCGTAAAAGAAACGCCATATCTTGTACTCTCTTTTATCCTTTACAGGACTTTGGATCGACCGTCTTTTTCCATTGCGAAATGAAATTGAAATGAAATGTACGTACCGATACGGTTTTGAGCATACGATGAGGATGAGGATACCCTCGTTATAATAGAAAAACACGATATCCATATATCATATTGCCACCCCTGTTTGGCTCTATCGGCATCGTATAATTTACCGTGAGTAGATACACAGTCGGTGCCGACAAGTAGTCAACGAACGTCAAGGACGACGCCCTGATTGTCCTCCCCCTTGAAGTAATTATGCACTATCACTATGTGATATATTTTACTCTCCCTCCGTATAAACTGTACGAGATAACATACATTAACCAAAGTAGTAATTAATCCTTGTCTAATAATACGTATGCGGAACGCAGGAAGGAGAAAAGACCATCATCATCAGAAATCTATGCGCTATACAATACCTTTTTGCATACATGTGAAGAAAAGAGGCTTTGTGGTTCTAGCTAACTCCAGGTAATTTTAGTGCAGCTGGAATTACAAGCCACTGTTTTCATTGTCTCCGCAAACACAGACTAATTCAAGGTATAAGACTAAAATTATGATATTGATTAATACCTCACATGAAACTTGAAACAATAAATTGTTCAAATATAATTTTAAGGCCTCAGCAATGCAAATGTTTAATTTATACTTATCTTTAAAAAGCATGGATGAAAATGTAGTTATATCTATAAAATAAAGACTTGTCAGAGTTCAAAATATTTTTTAAATAAGCTTTTTATTTCATCGATTGTTTTCTATAATGCATAAAGGAAAATTACAAAGCAAACTTTTTAATACACAAAGCCTTAGTTCGAAAGCACTTGACTCAATTGTCTAAGTGGATTCTCACGAAACCATTATACAACGTTGTTTTGTTATTTCCGATATTATAAAATGACGGAACGAAAAGAGGTCCTTTCTACACGATAATACGCAGCATAACACGCTAGTATTTGTTTTAGCTTTACCCAGCCACTGTCTTTTCAATAGCGTGGTGTAAGTGGTAGAAAAAGCAATATGTTAAAGTAAGTCCGAACCATAATAAAATCCTAATCTCTTATACAGAAAATATTGTTTCATACTGAACTGCAGTTGAACGATTCAACTATAGAACAAGAAAAGAAAACTACTCATAGCATAACGATAATAGTAACTGTATTGTGGGTGATACGAGTTGAAGTTCAGAGATGAATAAAAAATAAAGAAATCTCGCACTACGGCTTTGGAATGCTGTGTATGCGGTTATGTCACAGGATGGAAACGTGAAACAGAAGTCCTGCAATCTAATCTTTCCAATGTCCCCTGCCTGTGTTGCACGCATCCTTTCATGTTACATGATTTTCCTTGCTTGCGGAACAAAACTATTTTACTGGATGCCCATGATGAAACTCCACACAAAATGGGTTTTCGGCTTTGCAGTTTGTGTCCAAGTCCGCAGTCCAAGATGGTTCTTTGAATTTTCAAAACCTCGTTACGAATGCTTCGAATCGTTTGCACATTTCGTTTAAACTCTTTATATACGGTACACTTCTTCTGCAAAGAGGACTTCTTTAATGCTCGACTGGTTTGCACAATTTAAATTCGTGAATTCGTTCGATTGCATACCTACGATGTAAATACATAAGCGCAGTATGAACGAAGTCGAATGGCCGGAACGACACGACATGAAAATGAATTATGAGAGAGATGTTGGACTATAACCAAAGCAAACCAAAATTAATGATATACATCTTTTAATGGATATTCCCGTAAAAGATGACCTTCAAAAACAGTTTCCTACTTATTATGTTTTTTCTGTATCTAATATTCAGTGCAGTCCGTTGAGGAAGAGAGAGTTCATAAAACTTTAAAAACGGATTTTTATATATTGATTCCAGAGTCTCTCTGTTGGATGATAAACATAAAATAGCAATTTTTTTCTATATAATATAAATTGCATCATCAATTATTTTAATACTGTTCCTTCTTCCGGACTTCGAAAGTATAGATATACCCATACCGAATGTACGGTACATCTAAGAAAGTGCGAAAAGAAAGAATTTTATTTAAAAGTTGCGCGCCGGAATGTAATAAATAATAAAATGAGTAATGGCACGTAAATGCCCTCCGGACGGGTCCACCGGGGTCTCCAATTTAGGAAATCGTATTTTTTACACATTATTTCGACATGTATATATTCTCTAGGATGTAATAAAACAAAAAAGCCGAATGCAATTAACTGAAACAAATACGCGCTAATAAAATTGGTTTTGATATCGAATAACCGAAAACGGGGAGTAATTTGCAAGTTAGGTCAGAATCACTACTATACACGACTAGATCATGTAGGTATATATCGTTACTCTCATAGGTAATATATTAAATTACATCAGCAAGAACCAAGCGAAAAAAAAATGGATAAAAATGAATATATTGGCCTGTTTCCCAAAAAACCGCAACCGAATAAAATGTGAACGTGTACTCACAGCTAGGAGATATACCTGTATTCCATAGCAATTCATCCCTTATCTTATGTTTCGTTTCGTTTTGTCTAGTTATGAAATGAAAACAGAAACTATTTCAGAACGAACCAATTACTGAGTGCAGTATTACATAAACGCATCGACATCACAACTCTATATTTGCACGAAACAAGATAAATACGTATTTATATAATGCGGCGGCGCAATTTTATTTTTCCTGTCTTTATTCCGTGATTGTATCGATAAACTGAAAAATAGGTGGCAATCAAAAATAATAGCTTCCCGGCACCTCCGCGTGTTCCGATTAATCTTCCACGCAATATGATTATCAAGATGAATGCTTTACTATTAATCTATTTATCCCGCACACTTCGATTCGATTTCTTCTCAAGGACCTCGCCGTCGTTTTAGCTATACATATATAGGTATATTTATCTACACATTGCGAGATCTCATCGGACGGAGAGATGAATTGTGAAGAAAAAGTACGAATTACTCGAAAACACTATGCCATGCTCGCCAACACTTGCCCTGAATTGAAATAATGAAATAATTCATTTCGAATCTGACATCCTGATGGCGTAAAGTACATTTTATTTCTATACATATTTGTTTTAGCGGTTAACACGATGCAAACATTGACAAACCGCGAATGACTGGTTTTAATTGGAAAATGTTTTTCCAGCCGCCACTAATTGAAATTATTTTTGGTTCGGTACTCAACCCGCGTGAAACATACATTATAATAAGAGTAATTTAATTCAAAGGATAAAATTTCGGAATTTAAAATTTTAAATAATAGAAACAATTTTTTGAAACACCCGGTATACGTATACTCATTATTGTAGCATTGTTGTAATAATTTTGCTGAAATGCTGTTCCATAGTTGATGGCGTTGCTGATTATGATGGGGATCGTACGAATAAAACAAATAGTTGCAAGGATTAATTATCGAATCCATGCGAAAACTGGCAGGAGCCACAGTTCGATTACTATTATGCCTGATCGAACTTCAACCCCCGAAAATTCAAGCAACTATAGGCTGCATAGCTCAAATGTCTCTTTTCAAGCAACGATTTATCTAGACTCTAGACTATTACTAGGAATATTTGCTGTACAATTTAAGTAAAAGTAAAAGCACTTGCACAGCGGAGTATTCGGGGGGTGGGGGATATAGGGATTAGAACCCCCCATTTCGCTCTTTCAAATACGTATGCATTACAAACACAAACTCTAAAAATAACAATTTTTTGCAAAAATAGTAAATACGGCTGATGAACCCGCCCCCCTTGGCCCGATCCAGGATACGCACTGCTAACGCTCCGTCGTCTTTGCCTCTGTGCAACCCGCCTGAGTCCAAGAGTCTGACTCGACTCGTCTCGACTCGGCTCAACTCAACGAACTCAACTCGACAATGAAAAACCGAAAAATGTTTAGGTTCATTACAAAACGGCGCAATCGTTTTGTTACATGAATATGGTGTCAAAATGCAACACTCACCTTATATTTTCGATATGTATTGTTTCGGCATTAAGCTCGGTACGATTTCATGGCGATTTCTTATCATTTCTGGGAGCTGATTGGGCTTTGAACAGGTTAAGCACTACAATTCACTGAACGACTAACACTGAGAGACAATGGTTTTCTTTTATCGACATGTGTTGTTGTTATCGTTTCGTTTTTGTCTAACTCGTGGAGAGAAAACGAAAAATTGAAAAATGTTTCGATACTTTACAGATCGGCGCGATCGTTTTGTTACATGAATGTCGTATCAATATGCAGCACTCACCTTATATTTTCGATATATGTTACTTGTTTTAGACACTGTGTGAGATTTCATTATGATTTCTTGAGATAACTAACTGTGAGCTTACGGTGAAAAACTACAAGTTCATCACTACCATATTGTTTGTTTGACAAGCCGGGGGCAAGCGTAGGAAATTAGTTCGCAATCTAACCGTTGACCCCAAGAAATGGAAATGTCGCTAGTCACACAAATGCGCCAAATTCAAATTTAAATATTAAATATTATAAATTATATTCAAATAAAATTAAATATTGAGTTGTATAAAAAGTTAAATACACATTATTTACATTTATTAAGAAGTAATTCAATAACCGGGAATTATTCTTTGAAGATATGAAGATATATTGAATGTTTCCACAAATTCCTCTAAATCTCGAAAGTTTACGGTTTCTGTCCGGTACGGATTTTTTTAAACAGGTTATATCGTCTTGATGTTTATGTGGAACACGCGTTGGAATTGAAATTGAAAACAATATCAATATATAGAGTCACAATAGGACAATGATGTTTTTTTATTGAAAAATTAATGTGAAAATTGGAGTTTCGTGAGTGGAAAATTGAGCTGAATGTGTCAACAAAAGTAATACTCAACTGGGGAATGCGAAACATCATTACGCACGAACTATAGGTATTATTATGAGCTCCTCTCTCTGTTCTTTAATGGCGGATTATGTGCCCTGCGGGTGTATTTTTGTTTTTTTTGTCTACTCTCGTAATATCCTTTATTACGTACAGCTATCACAAAAGGCTCATTCAAAAACATGATTTATCCGCTTAGGTAGAGCAACACAGTTTTAAAATGTAGATGTAAAACGCCATCCTATTATTCACTAGGAATTCGTCGACTCGTCGACTGCAACAGTAGGTATTACACAAGACTGTGAAGAGCGACGTGTGCAGTGCACACAGTACGAAAAAAAAATAAGTTGAAAACTTTGAAAGAAAAGCAGCATTATGATGAATTCATAATTGTGTCGCGCGAGTAAGTACTTAATGTGTTTACCCGCGAAGACCACGTAAAACAGCGATTATTATGTGTGTGTGCAGGCACATATGACTCACATTATCACCACTCGCGAATAATAAGCTTGACACGAGTCAATTATAGGTCATAATACCTCTAGAGGAT
>JARJEB010003034.1:0-29300 GCA_030264535.1 Liometoxenus newtonarum
AAAATGTAACAATATATGGGGTGTTCCATTTGAAATAACGAAGTTGGTGTCGATTTCCGGTATAACCGGATGTGCAATCAATCGTAAAATAATTTACGTTAAGAGTTCCGGTCGATTAAGGCCTATCCTAATTTTTCCAGAATTTTACCACAATGGGAAGTCCGAAAACTTTTAATGGACTTCTTAAATAAATCACCCTGTATATCTTTTTGGTGAAAATATTGGGCACTGATGTTTATCGATTTCTCGGTACATAAAGTGTTCAGTAAAATAGTGAAAAATTTATTACATTCCGCTTCGATAACTTTATAAGTATTAAAGTAACTATGGTTAAAATACTATAGATTTATCTCAAAATTATAAGCGCAGCAAAATAATAGTCTTATTATTATTTATCATGTTCTAAAATCTAAAATAAATATTCTTTCCCGAGGTGATCATCATTGCTTGAGCGTATAATTAAATCAGTGATGTGATGGCAAGGCTGTTTGCACCGATGCAAATCAAGACTGTTTGCACCGGGTGCAATCAAACGGTTACACCCTGAGGGTCCAATCAGATTCCCGCCATAACCTTAAAATTTAAAATTATTTGAATCTGGGATTCTTATTGGCAAATAACACGCCTTCCAGCGATTGCACTGAATGCACCCAATTGGTCCATTGGTGCAATCATCAGTGTACCCGTTGCACTGGGTGCATAAACGTTTGCACCCGGTGCAAATGCCATCACTGAATTAAATCAAAAGAAAAATTCTCCTTTGTTAATATTTTTGTATAATATCAAATCAAACTACTTTGAACATGTCCAGTGTTTTATTGATTGAACAACTAGTATTGAGACGTGATGTTGAAAGCAACACCAAAATGAATGGCGAATTAAAAACCAAAATTATTGCCGACTATAACAATAATTTGCCGTTGGAGAAGCTTATAAAATCACAGTTTTAGATGTAAGTAAATGTGAATATTTCATTCAAAGTTACAATTAATGAATGTCCCTAGTAATAAGAAATATTTATTAGTCCACAATGAAGGGAAAACGAATGTGTGATAATTTTATTTAATTAGATTTTCTTTGATAAGCGAATAGTAATAGTATATCTGACATAATCACCTGCCAATAATTATATTTGTATTGTAAATACTGTATGAAAAAAGAATGACGTATGTTATTTAATAATTATTTAATTATTTTGTAGTCTTGACGAAAGGTGGTACACAATTATAAGTTCGAAATTAAATGTAAAAATATTTAAAGTATATTGGCCAATATTTATTAATTTCCTATCAATATTCCGAAAGTTTACTGTGACCTTAACTGAACTGACCAACCAAACATAGGGATTTTCAGCTTAGTAAATCCAAAAGAAGATTACGAACCTTAAGTACCCCACTCTTTGTCAGATTAACTACAGACATTGGTCTGTCAGTCCACAGTAATTGCCCACACTCCACACACACACATCAGTTCACCTGATGATCGCGAACAAAATTTGGTCTTACGATCATCGTATAAGACAACGGCCTTATGGTTAACTGTCAGTGTGTGGGGCCCTTTAGAATAGGGTGCCATGGCCGTCTAAATGAAATAAATCGGTACTGGTTCGCACTGAACAACTTTTCGATCATGTAGGTATACTAGACTCCGTAGTTCTCTGATCGTGGAAACATTTAATTTGCTGGGATAAGTGTATCTACAGAAATTAATACCACTCGCGAATAATGAGCTTGAAAAACGTCAATAATAGATCCATTATTCCTCTAGAGATTTACTTTACGTCAATCACAGCTCTTCCCTGCATTCAATAATGATATGGGACACACAGACTGCACAAACTCAGCATGCCTTGAACTCAAGCTGCGTTCGGGTATTCAGACAGAGTTGGAGTGGTGCTAGGCGGAGTGGTGTTGGAGTATATAAAAAATGCTCCATTCACCCTTTTTGGAATAGCCGAACGACTAAAGACCGTTTATAGTGAAAAGAGTCAATAGAGAATAGCCGAACGCGGCTTCAAATATTTCATATATGACTATTGTATGTCAAATATTGTCTGTCAAGCAAACGTCTTCACACTGCCAGTTGAATTCCATGGTTGAATTTTTAAGTTTAAAAGCCATACTGCAGTATAAAAATTAAATTTTGTCGTCGCGGATAAAGTATAGTATTCAATTGAGTGATTAATGGTACCTATAAATCACTACCGTGATTAATGGATTTTCATAAATCACTGGAATTTAATAACATTGATCGCGTAATCTATTCGTAGATCATTTAAAGTTCAACAAGATTTAACGAATTTGAAGTGATCGATCCAACTTATCTATATGATCTAAGATCTCGACAGAACCCGAAGAATTCCGACAATGGTCTATATGTGTATCGCCCGCCATATTGTTAGAGCTGTCAGTTAGTGCTTCGTTCGTTACTTCATCGAGAACATCACAATTTGTATTTTGTGTTTTAAATAATGCAAGGTGTAGAAAAAGCATAGAATTATATTCGCTATTATGGGCATTGTTCACTCTGATAAATTGCGCCACTCGCCTTCGGCTCGTGGCCGATCATAATCGCTCATATAATAATATACTATTGTTTTTAAATAAATAAAAAAATGTTAGTAAATACAAGAAGAAGAAACTGGTGAAAACAATGAATGCAAATGGTAAAAAGGATTTAAATGCATAGAATGCGTGGCTATTTGCAATGTGATTGACGCAAAAATGGGAAATTTGCTGCTTTTCCTTGTATGGGAAAGCACGGATCCGTTGATTTTCTCTATTGACCTACATTTAGGTGTATCAAACGATAAATTCAATACAATTCCCAGATATATTTCTATTTCAATTATATCTTCTTTCTTCAAGTAATATTGTAAAGTTGTTGTTCTCTTATTTGCAAACGCTCTTTTTACTTATTATTGAGTTCAATTTCTTTTGAATATAATCGAAAAAATTTCAAATTTCAAACTTAAGCTAATTTTACGAACATTTTTTCGCTCTGCGCTATGTATAAATTATTCAATTACATAAAATAGTCAACATTTTTTGTTCAATGTAATTATTTATGATATTCTGAACCGAACAATAAAAAATTTCAATTCAATCAGGAAATATATTATACTTAACAAAAAAAAAACTTAAAGTTCAAACCCGATAATTACTTGATAAAGTTTTAGGAATTCATTTGTTAAAATTATTGAGTAGAACAACCTTCACAAGGACGCAGGTTTTTGTTCTCTTTGATTTTATATACTTAATTATACGGTATTTGAACCGATTAAAATTTTTAACGCAAAAAACTAAAAACTCTCATTAAAATTAATTACAATTTTAAGTTATTCTGACATGTTGACTTTCTTGTTCTTTGGCGTTCAACTTTTATTCTACTTTATTAAATTATCGAATAAATAAATAAATATAAAAATAGAATTCGAAAGCTCGAAACTGTAAACTCTAAACTCTATGTAAACAAGACATAATTTAAAAGATTAAGATAAATTTGTGATTTGAATTTAGATTCGCCAATTTACTTATCTGATTGTATAATGTTGTTAATCGCGGTTGGATAAAACGGATAAGAAAATGCGCATAATTTGGCAATTTGTATGCAAACCTTGTTCCTTGTAGTTCCTATAGTACTTTTTGCTGAATGTTGTGATTGTTGTAAATTTTGAATTTTATTTTTAAGTTTCATTACGTTTTTCTATTCTTTGCAACAATCTGTTTTTAATGGCATGTTTCATTATATGCAAACTTTACTTTTACATACTTTCAATTGTTTTTATTTTATGATATATTTCAATAGCAAGCTTATGGTATTGAGTTTGAGACTGAGGCTTGTTGCATTGCATCCTTGATCCTTGCACATTCAAAGATTACAAAAGTCGTATTTGCAGTGCGTTCTGTTAATAACTTGGCGGGATATCTAACAATAAGCATCTAAGTGGGTATATTCGGCCATCTAATTAAGAGATTCATCAATTTCGACGATAAATTAAAAGTGTTATTCGTTTGCTAAGGATGTGGCAAAAGAAGCCGCGCCGCGCACACATAATAATCCGTCGGTTCACGTTGGTTTATGGACTATGGGTCTGTTCGTTATTACGTATATAATATTGTCTTGTGTCTTCTACACAAGAACAACACAACTATCTGGACTAGACGAACGTCGCTTTTGATCTTGATGTTTTCAAAGACGCAACTTAATGAAAGCACAAGCCAATGAGTAAAGATGCGTTTACCTTTACATGCTGTAAATTTGCGATATTGCGATATCGCAAAATTTGCTTACTGTGGTGATAATCCTGTGTGAAAACTTCGCACAGATTTCTACCGAGTAATATTCTAAATTTGCGATATTGCGATATCACACAATTTTTTTTTTTCATCAAAACCCAAAATCTAGGAACTACAGCTAGGTTGATACTGAATCTAGGTATATTTGGTTACAATAAGATGTTAAAATATCATTAGTTCGCTTTGGGTCATCAAACTATTCAGTGGAGATCACTTGTTACATAGTGACTGTGGCGATAATCCTGAGTGAAAACTTCACACCGATTTCTACAGAGTGATATCGTAAATTTGCAAAATTGCGATATCGCAAAATTTGTTAAGTGGAGATCACTTGTTACACAGTAACCTTGTCGATAATCCTGTGTGAAAACGTCGCACAGATTTCAACCGAGCAATATCGCAAAATCGCAACCTGGAGACGCACCTTTCTGGTAACTTCGTTTTGCTTATCTGTTTGCTCCTCATTGCATTTTTACTTTGTAACTTCGCAATTCAACTACCAACTTAGTTTACTGCTGTTGTTAGTTAGGTTAGAATGCCGCCTTTCGTTGCTTTGCTTGCTTAGCGCATTTCGTTTTCTTTGAAAGGAGGCATGAGTACGGTTTATAATACAAAAAGGGGCGCAATTTTAAAATCATTACCGTTAATCTCATACTCACAGTTAATAACATATTATAATCAGGTGATATTGTAAAAGTAAATAAAGGAACGAATGAAGCGAGGAGAAGAGAAAAAGAAGCGAAGAAAAATATATATCGCGGCCGTACATGTGAGATAAAAGCCAAAGACATCCCAGTGTGGGTATCGTCGGGGCGGTCGACATTAAACGAAATCCTTGGGACGTAATTTGCCCCAGAGAGACTAATCTAAGAAATACTTTTGCTCTGGTGCTGCTGTGTGCAGTGCCAGTTACAATTGCTAGAGTTATTCATAGGTTCGTTCGTTCGTAACTTCATTCTCGACACCAGAAATTTTAATTATTTCCGATATAATGAAAACTATAAATCATTTTCTTGTTCGTTTTTTTGCGTCGCTTTTATTTTTGCCACCGCAAAATCGTGACACCGACCAAACGATCGAATTGCTTCTACACGAAACTTGCTACAATATAGCCTTGACTTGGTGGTGACAGTAAATATTTTGCAAATAACGAATAACGAGCAATGAAGAATGAAAATGAACAAATGAGCAAGTACTCTCTACACATAATAATAATTCTGCAATTCCAACATCGACTTGGGTGATTTTTTTGTTTTTCATTTTCATCCTTTCATGGTACTTACGTTGTGTGGTGTGGTCGTGTAATTCGTGTGGTTGTGCTGTTGTTGGTGGATGGCGCAAAAAATACGGCGTCGACATTTATCCGGCTGATTTGTGCCGAACCTATGAGCACGAATCCGTTCAGCCTTGTCGACCTTGCTGTCTTGTTTCATATTCTTTCAACTTTGCCCACAAGTATTTGTAATAATCAATAATCGTAATATTGTAACAAATACTTAACGTGCAAATGAAATATCGATTTCAATTCAAAACAATTACAAAAACAAACAAAAAAACAAAAACGTAAAAAACTTATTTGAACTTCCAAAGATGCCAAACACCAAAGTACAACTTAAAGTTCGATTAATTTCATAATAACTTTTTATCGGAATGGCACCTTTGGGCGCAGCCGTTCTGGTGCGGCCGTTTGGGCGCAGAGACAGTTTGGCGCGAGACTCTTCGGCGCAGGGACTTTTGGGCGAAAGTAGTTTGGGCGCAGGTCATTTTTAGTGCAAGTATACAAATATTTCGAGAAATTCGGATGGTCCTAGACCGACTTTTTATTTGTTCTTTAATGATACATTTATTGGAATTATCCTTAGACACTTAAATTAACCAAAAATATAGTAGAAAATTAGAAAACATTGGGCTCATTCAGGGAACTACAAAACCTGCCCCGCAACCATTAAAAAATCGCTGTATGGTCCGTGAAACTTTATTTCTGCGCTTTTCTACAGCAATCCGCCATTAATTATTCGCTGCATCGCTTTATTGAAGCGCTTTACATTTATTTATGTCAAAAGTTTAATTTTATGGCGGTTTACGGAAACTAAACTTGATTGGCATTCGAGTCAATCCAGGTCCGTGCCCGAGAACAACACTCTGTGAAAATCGCAAAATAGTGTTGTTCTCGGGCACGCCCCTAGATTGACTTGAATGCCAATCGAGTTTAGTTTCTGTAAATCCCTATCGTAAGAGCTGCAGCAAATCGCAAAAATGGCGCTTTATCGCTTTTTTCCCAGAATGCGCCCATTAATAAATAATATTACCATTAAGTCAAAGTACTGATACGAAAATGATAATTTTGGTAAAAATATTTAATGTTTAATATATGAACATTATTACCTAAACGTTTAAAATGCAAATAGCATAATAAAAACATGAAGACTCTCAACCTTGAATCTTCTTGCTGTCATATTCGGCGTGATGAATTGCCGTTTGCAATTTCATAACAAGCAAGATATAAAATATTTTCTCTCAACTACTACACTACTGGGGCTGGTATATTTTTCACAATATCAACTACTTGATATACTTAGTAAACTTTAGATTTTGCCTTCTAACAAGAACGAAACTTCATCAGTAACCCAAGACCGCAACAGAAGAAAGAAGTTATCAACCATTTCATTATACAATCTAGAAATTTTAGATGGTTTCCAGAAAATTTAAAATTTTGCAGAATAACTTCTACAGGGTGATTTTTAATGATCGGTACCTATTTATAGCAGACTGTCATTATAAAGTAAAAATTGGCAAAACTTTTAATTTTAAATGATGATTGTTCACGATAAAATATTAAATATTTAATATAAATCGGAACACATTGTATATGAAATAATCGTCGAAATAAATCTCAGACCAGGAATATATGAAGTTATACCAAGAACGTGTGTAGAGATTTGAGTTAACTCTTGAATTGAACATAAAAGAAGAGATAGTTCATATAGCCGGATAACATTTTCGCATGAAAATGTAATTTATCGCAAAAAATCTTCAAAACTTCTTACGTCTTACGTCAGTTTGCCGAAAAATGATGTTAATAGCATATATGTGCGTATTTTTGCTATGGTCATTATATTTATGGTAATACGTGCCCATTTCTTACTAAATTTAAGTTTGCGAGTTTATTTGTTCATTTGTTGTACTTTACATTCAAATTTATAATAATTACGTACGCAGGAACAATCGCGACACTTACGAACGAAATACAACGGGCAAGTGAGGTCATGTCTATTGTGATTATAATGAGTGTAATAAGTCCATTATACAGAGTGATCAAACATTATTGACAAATAAGTGAAAAATGTCTCTTTATGAAATGCTCAAATCCAACTATCGTTTCAAATTAGTTTTAATCACTCTGTACATTTGTTCATTTGTTATAAATGAGTTTATGTTTTTGTTGCATTTGTAGGTCGACAAATGAATGATAAATTCGTGGAATTGAGAGAATCTTTTAATTTTAAGTCACGTATAATTTATTTTTATACAGGGTGGTTGGGCAATCAGTAACCAGCGAATAACGTCCAAACCGTTTCAGATACAAAAAAAAGTTTTAAGTGAAAGTTTCTACATTTCTTGTGTTCCATAAAATGGCGATAGTAGTTACTTGCTAATCCTCAGCATTTTACAGATACAGGGTGTTATATTGTTTTTTTTTTCTAATGGAAAACCCATATTTTATGACATTTCCTGAAAGATCTTTTTAAATTCTCAATAATGATACTTTTACTTACCTTTTTTTTGTATCTTAAACGGTTTGCGCGTTATTCGCTGGCTAATGGTTGTTCAACCACCCTGTATATTTATGTTTCTAACAAAAAGTGTAATATTTGTAATTGTTTTAAAATTTTGAAATTAATTTTCTCACTTAGTGCAGAATTAATTTCAAAATGAATTAATTTGAAAAGTGTCGACAATTCCTCGTTCTGCGTTATTCACTTAATTAATTATCTATAGGTATGCAAAAATCATTACATAATAACATAATAAAGAAACAAAAAGGTATCAACTCATTCTAGTTTATTTAAAGTCCTCATCAGGTTTCATGTTAAATGTTTAGTTGACTATACTCACTTGATTCGTACATTACATACGGCGTTTGGCTGAAAAGCAAAAGTCGACAATTCGAACGTAACGAACGAGCGGTTTCATATTATCCCTGAGCCGGTTGAAAAGTATAATAACTGTTATTACCTCGTCAAAAATAACTCTTATGTGTATTTGAATATTGTCGGGTTTTACTTCAAGTACAAGACCATCACCGACATGATATACTAAATATTCGTATTATGTAGCTTGTTATTAGGAATTTTCACTCTTTTTATTGTTTCATCCACGCAGTTTCGTTCGTTGCGCGTCTCTTCGTCGTCGTCGTCATCATAACTTCACTTACATGCTAGTTTGTATTAAATAGACTAGTTTCAGGACTAGGTACCTTGAATATGTAGGTAGGTAGGTAGGCAGCATCATCACATACGTGAAGGAAGGATAAGCAAGTTGTAGTTTATTCAGCGCTCTTCGTTGAACTAAATATAACTCACTGTAAAAGGTAAATTTATTGCAAGCTCATTCGAATTATTGTAAATTATCGAATCAATTTAATTGGCTTTTTAGAATCAATTAAAATGAGTCAACTCTAATTTGCGTCTTTTATTCATGCTTTTATAAGCGCTTATTGTTGTTTATACAGGGTGTACCAATGTATACCAGCTTTATGTTGGAAGAAGCAAATAAAAGTTTTACACTCTGTCTGAGTTGCATATTAAGTTTGATGAAAAGTTAATAGAGATATTACTTTTATATTTAGTTGATTGACAGCTGCCTGGATGAGCATAGTCATTTTTATAATAATTGCATTTAATAGTATATATTATAAATTAAATTAAGAGCTAACTTCTTGGTAATGGTAACATTTTTGCATTTTTATAAAATCGGAATTTATCAATCATTTCGATTTAATTGAAAAAGTAAATGAAAAGTGCGCACATCGGCACTTTTCTGAATATGAATAGAGGAAACAGAAATAAATGGTTCATTCATGTTGTAAAATTGTATAAACACATTGGAAATTTATGCATATAGAGTGGAACCGATGGACGTGTAATCGAATGTGTACTCAGTAATGTAAATTGCGCCTCCGCATGCATATGATTGTTGCGCAGTCTTGCGCATAGCACATCATCCTGGTGTGGTCACTACTTTTGCTCAATGCGCAGTTTAGACGTAAGTTAAGTGAACATCCACATAGAATGAGTCAAGTTCAAGTCAAGTAAGCCAGGCCAATAATTACTTATTCCGAGTCCAAGATATGACGCGGTCCGGTCCACAAACACGACTGCTTTGTGCACGATTTCACATAAATAACACTTTATGGTGGTCGATATTTTATCAAAATTATTAAACCACAACGTAACCTGTTATCAAGCGCTATCAATAACCGACTTTTACATGTTTTATTAGTCAATTTTACTATTTGTTTTTCTGTGAATGTTGCTTCGGGTATATAAATTCAATAGGCAATGAACAAATATTAAAATATGGGTGCAAATAAACAGGGGCGGATCGGTAACTTTAGCGGCCCTGGACTAAAACACTCTGGGGGCCTGTTGAAGCACACTGTACAATTACACTGGTTTATGTTTGTATGTGTCAATTTATATTGTTCCTGTGAATGATTCGCATATGGTTTGTGACAACAATTCACACAGAGAGGCAAAATCCAACACTAAAGGGCATACATGAAAAAGGTGTTGGTTAAATGAGTAAAAATTAACCTTTTTCATATGTATATAAGAGTGTTCGATTTTCCCAGATAATGCCTTAATTGTGCGAAACTAGTTGTAACTCATCGCTCTGCGTTAATAAGACGACACCTAAACTGGAGGGATAAGCATTATTTAATTCATTGGGAGCGGACCCAAAAATGACCATGCGTAAATCCGGCTCTGCAAATAAAGTATACCTAAATCTAGATTTTAGTAGAATTTTTTTGAAATGTAATTGTGATAAGAATGATTCAATGATCCTTGATGCGCACGCAGATTAAATTAGGTACAAAGGCCAGAGAGTAAAAACGAATGATGAAAGTGAAAATGAAAATGAAAATACCGACGTATATACATAGAAGAGGTTATAATATTATCGAGAATTTTAATAGAAAATAAAATTGAATAAACATTGCATTTTTGCGCGACTTCAGAAAATAGTAGATAAAGAAAAAAAAACATAAAGTATAAAAAGTCCAAGTAAAAAGTAAATCTATTTTAATGAAACCACTTAAGGCATCCTGTATCATCCCAAGATAAATTCAACTCGATCGTCTGTAACGTATTTAACTTAACATATACCTATTCTACAGGGTGGTATGGCACAAGGGTGCACATAGTGAATTTACACGGTAAATCATGTTTTGCTTATTCGGCTGATATTTTAGAACAACAAAATTTGAGAACGACAAAATTATTTTTAATATAACTTTATATTTTAAAATTGTAATTAAGTATAAAGTTTTTGTTAATAGACATGTTTCTTCATGAATACCTAAATTGGAAGCAGGAATCTGCAAAAAGATGATATATCGTGTAAATTCCCTATGTTCACCCATATGCCCTACCACCCGGTATATTATAACACAATACAACTCAAGTCTATTTATTTACAACGATCGGCCGGTAGCTTTTTTTTCTACTATGGCACTATGCCGATGTTGATACAATTCGATTCGCGCATCTATCACCTCACCTAGTTGTCCGTAATTTTATTTGATAAAGCAATGACGATGGAGAAATAAGGTAGCGCGAGCTGTGAGCCGCATCGGTTTTTGCCTCGTCGAATATATTACATTGTCGGCCCGCTTAAACTATTTTCACTCATCCAGTGGAAAATTCAATGCAATATTGCATTGCAAAACCAATGATCTTATATATATCGGCGGACGGCGTCGCAACAAAAAGCGTCTTACATGCAGAATCATCAAGGTGGATATAACGCGCCGGGACTTCGTTTTATTTAATTTACGAGAGTGAAGCTTTATGTGTGGTCCTGACAGCGTCGAGAGAGAAAAAAAAACGGTTTGCAACAGCAGCAACAACAACAAAACACGAATACCTTACCTATGTATAACAAACGCATAATCAGTGCGAGTTACTTTGTCGTAAACGTAAACAATGCGTACGGTGTTTTTGCGAGCATTCGACACACCTGTTTCTAAAACACTTGCACTTGCACTTTTTACATGATGCTTTCATGAGTATACCACACACTCGTTTCGCTTTCGCAATTATTGTTGGAACTAGTCCTTTTTCTACAAGTGATATTTATACAATATCATTAGTAGCTAATAAAAATAATAAAAACGCATCAAGTCATGAGATATGAATAAGTATTTATTAACTATGGTATAAAGATAAAGTTCTTAAACTTTTTCAGTACACAGAGCACTAGGTATTTTTGAAGCCGAGAAGGAGTGAAATATCTTCCATCTATCTTTTTCAACTACCGATAGTGGTGCTACAATCGTCGATAACTTTTCGCTACACTACCGAGATTATTGCTTTTACTTTCCGACCTTATACCGAAGGTATACATAGAGGTATAGGAAAGTAACGGAATGGCACTTTTGGGCGCAGCCGTTCTGGTGCGGCCGTTTGGGCGCAGAGACAGTTTGGCGCAGGGACTATTGGGCGAGGGTCATTATTGACGCAAGTATACAAATATTTAGAGAAATTCGGATTTATACATAACATACGAGATTATGTGTTTAATTTCTGAGCACCAAATCTACGAATAATATTTCCAATGTATTATGAATGACTATATAATTTGAGAATTGCAGATTTTTCTTATTTATGGCTGGGTACCACAGGGCAAAATTCTACTGCAATTAATACCAGAATGCTGAACATGCTTTCATGTACCAACGCAAAGAATACAACAATCATGTAACAATGAAAAACGTTTGTCAAACATTTGAAATAGGTGTATTATTCCTAGATTTGGTGCTCAGAAATTAAACGTATAATATATATATTTTATAAATCTGAAATTCTCTAAATATTTATATACTTGCGCCAAAAATGACTTGCGCCGATGAGTCCCGCGTCAATCTGTAGCTGCGCCCAAACGGATGCGCCCAAACGGCCGCGCCGAATGGTCCTTGGCGTGGCCTGACTATTTGTGTTCTTAGAATCTATATACAGAGGTAAAAAATTACAAGAAAGCTAATTCAGTGACTAATTAAGTTATTTAGATTTTGAAGAGAAAGGAAATGAAAAATTAGACATAAATAAACGAAACAAATGCATTTGAACTATGAGGAAACGAAATTAAACCATCACATCAATAAAAATTCTACATTTATGGTAAAAATGACATAATTATACCGTTCGTTACGTGGTTACACTCTTCTTCATAGAGTTATTTATAACCTGAGGAAGTGCTATATTCAATTTAAGAGAGTATCACTTCAAGGAATATACGACCGCTTGCTCGTAAAATTCAAGAGCCGTTGATTCGCTTGCAGTTCTCCATAGAGTCCTTACTACAGACGTGATTTTTTTACTGGCCCCATTTTGAGCCACAATCTCGCAGTAGTGAGTGCGTTCAGAATATGGGAAACAGTTTCGTACTTAACTAAACACATTTTTTCCCCAAACTGAACGCTCTACTGAGTTTGGCTCAAGCCAGGACAAAAACAAAATGAGTTTGTAAAAAGAACAAGGCTTATATAACTTATTACCTTATGACATATTTAAGTGTTCAGGCAAACAATACGACAGGTAAATATATATTCCTTACACATATATGCTCAGATAAGCATGAGATAATAAATAAATCATGGTAAAACTAGTTTGTCCAAATAAAACTACGTCTATTGCTTCAATTACGAATTTTTTGTAAGTATAGATAAAGTACTAATCTGGACCGGTAGTAGTAGGTACAATTTTTATTTGATATTTAATAAAGTAATTTATTTTTGGATTTTCACTTTTGGGTCTTTTCTTTTTCACTTTCAGTATATTATTATGTCTCGACCTGGACAGTGGCGTAGCTAGGTTAAATTTGCTCAGGTGCAAAATCATGACTTGACAGGGACGCAACCCATGCCCCCTTAATTTTAGTGTAAATTGGATGGACCAATCCAACAAATTCTGTGTTAGCACAACTGCAAATAATTGCGAAATAATTTAAATCAACATATAAATTTTTTAACCATATTTTTTCAAAATTTTCCCATTGTCAATTTACGGGGCTCCCAATTGGTTCGGGCGCCATTCGCGAATTTTATTGCATTTGTCAAGTATATAGTAGCGCAAAGTGGTTTTCGCTATTCGGTTCCCAGTAAAAATAGATATTTACAAGTTCATTGGCTTGCCAAATACCTACATCTAAGTAAATTTACTTATTGTGAGTCAACGTGCGCAATACACACATTTTTCTTTGTTCCTTTATAGTTTTTGGCATGGGTCGGCAGACCGCGGCTCTCGAGCCGCATGCGGCTCTTTGCATACGCGTTTGCGGCTCTTTAGACATCAACTCGGACAACAAAGCCTTCAAAATCGATGAAAGGTTACTGTTTTAACTAAGTTTTAAATAAAAATTGGCTCTCTGATATCTTCGTTATCATGTTTTCTTCATAACTTGGCTCTTCTCACTGTAAAGTCTGCCGACCCTTGGTTTATGACAACGAATATACGAAGTGTTAATTGTTATTCAACATATGGTACGATAAATTCGCAATGAATTGTAATTTAATTGCAAAACAAGATTTTTCGATTTAGCACTAATCTCATCAAAGCCTGCTAAATATTAAACTTTTTATTTCTTCTATTTATGCTAAACTTGTTTTATAAGTATATAAAGTATAGTTTCTAAAATCGAAATTTTATGTACTTATTACTTATTTTTTCCAGGAAGGTGCGGAGGGTATGCAAACTTTCAAACCCAATTATTTTATAAATGGTCGTTTTTTGCGAATAAACCGATGCGGGGTTTTGGTTTAACCGTATTACAGATTGACGTAATCGTTTGACGGGTCTCAAAAGCGCATTGGTTTGAACGGTTTGAGGTTAGACATATAAACATGTGTAAAATCACGAGTAAAACGTCATCCCCACCAGTTAAACCGTTCTACGAAATCGGTTCAAACCGCAATCAACCAGGTTCAACCGTATTTCTGTGTGACGTCACCATTACAACGTGAAAATACAATACAGTTCAAACAGTATTAAACCAGGTTTAAACCACAAAAATGGCTAAGATATTATGAAATTTATAAACATTTTGAGGCATTCAATTGAAGAGCTTGCGGCAAGGATAAACGCTAAATTCAAAATTCAATTCCAAATTATATCTGAACTGTACGTATACGAAACGAATTCATTCAAATATTGAATATTAGAGCAAGAACACTGCAATCATTATACATATATATATCCTTTTAATTTAATGGTGCGATACAAAATTACCTACCGTCTAATTATATCCATCAAAACCTTTCACGCCGCAATTATAACATTCGAAAGTAAAAGTTTTATTTATTACTTTCGACTTAAACCATTAAATAACTCAACAGTCTGTGCAAGATACAGTAATAATGTTTTGTGTGCCTAATATATTTACTTATTTTATAATTAAACAGTACAGAGACGGAGCGAGGCAAGAGATCGGGCCGTTTCCCGATGGTTTGGGGCTCCCTGAGGGACGTCTTTTTTATGAGAGAAGGCCGTCTCTATCAAACTTTTTAATTTATTTTACTAATTTCATAGTTCAATCCGCCCCTGAAACAGTATGTAATTATTAGTATGTAGCATGTTTATTTTTACTAGTTAACCCAATTTATTCAAAGCAAAAAGGTTAAATTCGAATTTATAATTAAATTTATTTTTTATTTTATTAAATTACAAATTGGTGCGGAATTTTTTAATTATATTTTAAATTTATTTCTGATTGATTACATTCTGCTATACAGAAAATTATTTAAATTTAATTCAATCGAAACACAATTTCGGAAAGCTTGATCTCGCAGTGACAATTTCAATTTATTTAGCGACCGTTTTCGATGTTTACCTTTATCATCAGGAGGCTTTAACTTTCGAAACCGCGGTCGCTAAATAAATTGAAATTGTCACTGTGCTGTGATGATTCCTTGATCAACTTTCCGAAATTGTGTTTCACCACGGAACACCATTTCGGAAAGATTGATCTCGCAGTGACAATTTCAATTTATTTAGCGACCGTTTTCGATGTTTAACTTTATCATGAGGAGGCTTTAACTTTCGAAACGGCGGTCGCTAAATAAATTGAAATTGTCACTGTAGTGATCACTTGATCAGCTTTCCGAAATTGTGTTTCACCACGGAACACAATTTCGGAAAGATTGATCTCGCAGTGACAATTTCAATTTATATAGCGACCGGTTTCGATGTTCAACTTTATTATCAGGAGAGCGTTCAGGAGGCTTTAACTTTGGAAACCGGTCGCTAAATAAATTAATTGTCACTGTAGTGATCTCTTGATTAGCTTTCCGAAATTGTGTTTCTTGATTGCAATTGTGTGTCTTGAAATGCACTCACAATTCCCGATTGATGTTAATTTACATTATTTATTTAATTATTTGCAAAATAGAATTGCCTACAAAATATTATACGAGACAATAATATTTTGAAAAACGGATTTTTCGCTTCGTTCAAAGGAACATATTTAAGCGGAATTGCGTATGTGCTTTGTAAAATCTGTTATATATGGTAAATAGGATGAGTGAAAGTTTTCATTGCACATTTTCAGTGAGGTGGATATTCCATAAATAGATATATGGTAAATGTATTCGCATGCCTATATTCGCAACATTAAACTGGCAGTATTATTATTAACAATATAAATGAGACTTTTTGAGGTCATGAACTGTACCAACTTGCTCGGCTAACTGAATTTACAGCGTACTTGTATTACAAGTATCTATTACTCTTAGTGCTATATATACTTACACTTGTTGTTTGCTTCACCTTAACATTTACCCAACTGAGAGTTATTTACCTCGGTCAGTTCGTTCCCTTTGAACAACTTATTATCCAATTGCTCAATTAATAACTCATTTTAGCTATACAAAAGTAATGCAATCACTGATGAAATTTATTAAACTAAAAAGTAAAAGTTCAACGAATTAATTGAAAAATAATTTGATTTTTAAAAATTGATTTTCCAAGTTCGCATTTATCAACCTGCGTATTTTCTTTTTTAATTAGTGATCATTTTTCTTTTTTGTACTTCCAAATAATTAGATTCTGCTTAAAAGAAAACATTTTTTTTTGCCGGCTTTGCTGTGTTTGTATTCTCGAAGCCAGAAAAATTGTAATTTCGAATTAAGTAAGATTTTCGCGAAAACTATCTGTTTACTCAACTATCCTGATTAACTTCACACAATTAATAGACATCATTGTCTTAATTTATTTTCTTAAAATTTAGATATTTTTCTAAACACGCATATTTTCTTCTATCAGCACATCATTTTGATGTATTGTTATCTAAACTCTAAACATCGTAAACGTGATAAGTTATTCATGAATCAAATCCTTGAATAATCTAAGGCTAAGCGCAAGCACATACATATAAAAGGGATACGAAGTAGCAACAAAAGGTGATAAAGTGACTAGTAAAAGCCGTAGCATTTTACCGCGGCAATAAAACGGCCAGGTCGTTATGATTTATCGACGTCGATGGGCAACGGATATTTGCGTGTTTTCCCATCGAACAATGTTTGCACCTAATATCTATCTACACCTAAGCGCAAGCGAACCATATAAACTATCAGGAATGAATCGAAGAAGCAAGGAATGAAGTGAAGGCAGAATGCAAAATGTGTTTTCTGTGATTCAGGGGTCCGCTCGATGCCCTCATAGTATTCAAATGCATCTATTACCTTTTAACGTACCTATAAGATCTGCATGAACTTTTTGAAACGTCACATCTTTATCTGCAGATTTTATTAAGATATATGCATGTTACATCGTTACATGCGTCGTAATAAAATAATGAAAAACTATAAATATAAATAAATATACGTATTTTTTGTTTGTAATATTATAAGATACGATGTTTTTAATGAAATTAATTTTAATTCATTATAAAGATGCATCTCTTAACAATCTCTGCTGTGAACTTCAACATACCTAATATGGAATTGAATGTAAACGACGATTGCGCGCGAACATCGAAAAACTAATTTAGGAATACGGCTCGCAATTAAGCGGCACGCAATAAAAGTCCCGTTTTATACTCTTGTGTTGTAAATATGTTCAAGTGCGGAACGTGTGTGTCTATCTATAGCACCGGTTGTCATCTAAATCGATTCGATTATTATCAGGTGTGATCGGAACGGTTTGTTTCAGTTTCAGTACACATCGTTAAAGAGTTCGGATGTGTTTGTGTTCACTGTAAGAGATAAGTACACGTGTGGTTCCCTCGTTTCTTGTTCTCTTATTCCGTACGTAGAGCCCAAATAAGTATAAGTAGTAAGTAAGTACGAGACGAGTATACTCGTAGAGAGAAAGTTTAATGGTCCGTCGGTCGCATCCTTTTTGCGCGCCACACAACGAGCACTTTGTTTTTTTCTTGTTTTCCTTGAGGAAACGTGACATTGTCGTTGCGATGTTCCCGTTAATAAAACAGCTTGCTAATAGTTGGAACTTAAGATCAAATCTAATATTTATAAAAGAGATAAAAATAAATTAAATATTGAAAAATAAATGATTGAAATTAATTTTTCTGGGATTTGATATTCTTGAAAATAAAGTTGACTATAACAAGACACTAAGAAGACATCCAGTTTCTATATAATTATAAACAAAAAGATTTCGATGGCTACTTCTGGTGATAAATGCACATAAATTTATTTATAATAATTTGCTGTCGTTTTTGTCAAGTCTGTCTTCTATTTACCATTGTTAAAAATAGATTGCGTTTCCTGTTATTCGCTTATTTTTCTAAAAACTTGAAAGAGTGAAAGAGTCACTTGCGATTGGCAAAATATTTATTTATAGGTAATAATCATGACAATTCCGCTTTTGACTTCATGCACTAACTTTCTTTAACTTAAAGCGCAACATTTTTACATAAACAAGCAGGAAATTATTAATATAAGTTTCACTCTTTAGGTTTAGAGTTAAAGAGCATGTCAATTGTCAAATGTGTTTAATCCGTAAATGCATTAAGTATATGGAAAATTCTTCTTTCTACTTGCATTTATATTTTTATATTTATACACGACACGATTGTTAGCCATTTATGGAAGAATTTCCTTAAATAAATTTCAAATCCAAAAAGGACTTTAGGTATACCTATTCGAATAATTCATTGGCTATGGCATATGTCCATGTTCAAATATTTCTTTATTTCCTAAGAATTTTTAATTTTACTTGCACTTATCATTCAATCAATACAATTTGTTCGAGAAAAATTTAAATAATCTCGTAAAGTTCTAACAAACGTTACTAAAATTTTAATACACTTAAGTTTTTCTTGTCTGATTATTTAAAATAGTCATTTTGTATTTTAATAAGTTACTGAATTTTGCCAGGCCGGCAAAAAGATACAACAAAATAAAATAAATCACATCGCACACAATCAGTGAAATTTAAAAACCGCACTTTGAATTTCAGTGACCGTGATTTCTAAGGGACTTAGTGCTACTCATCCGGGTAGAGCATTTAATTGTTTATTTTCTGATATAATAATAAAATAAATCAGTAAATACTACATTTCACTGACCCGCAAAGTAGTATTTCAATTTTATACCGACCAGAAGATCAATTTTATTTTTTTACACCCGGTTCTAGTTATACTCCAAAAACAACATTTTCGGACTCAGGTAAGTCAGATTTGTGGAGATCCGTCGAAAAGCAGAGTTCAAAATTTTGACCGATCACATATCTTTCCTCCTTTGGCTTCGGTAAGTTTATGTATACCTATAAATAAAAGCCATATTACCTACAATTACAATCAGAAACATGCGAACTTATGAACACAATGAGAAAATGCCCAAAGAAGAAAAAACCTACCAATATTAGATTTCGATCGATCGGTCTGACAATACGCGAACAATACCGATATAATTGGTTAATATAGAAAAGGCCGATGCAATTTTGTTGTCCCATTCGTTGTGCAAGTTAATAGATAGTATTATTATAAATACGAAATAAATAAAATAAAACAAAAATATTGTTGAATAAGAGTTTGCTATATGTATATACATATTGTCGGTGCCGCATTTCAATTGTCTACGGTTTTGCCTACAGGGTGGGCATTCTGCAAAGTGCGCTCCAAAGCGGAGCGGACACAATTGTCTACTTCTACTTCGTTTGAGTATGAGCTAACTGTGTGTGTGTGTGTGTGTGTGTGTGTGTGTGTGTGTGTTTGCATTTTTAGCAATTATATGTGAGTTTTTACTTTCCGACCATACCGAAGGTATACAGTGTGTGAGATTTTAATTCCTAAAGTGTCAAATTAGTGTGTGTTCTTGTGAACAAAATTCCGGTCAAACCACGCAAAGCATCGGGATGAAATTTGGCAAGTGGATAGATATCTAGTGCGAACCTGTAGTAAAAATAAATGAAATCGCGCGGTAAAAAAGGGCACTTTACTAGGATGTCAAAACATAAATTTGCATAAAATAAAAATAAAATTCTTGTAGCCCTCTCAATTCTCTACATTTCAATTCCTATAATATTTTTTCGTGGAATGCATAGTTTGTGAGATATTAATTCGTAAACTTTCATGTAAATAACAATCGCACGAAACAATGAGAATAGAATTACGCATGGTTACCATGGCGACTACCTAACAATGTAAATACTCAAAATCGACAAATGTAACTTATGAAGCATATGAAGATCAGATTAGCTTAAACGAAATATGTAATATACAGGGTGTTTTAAATATGCAGAATACTGGGTCTTTCAAATGTTTTCTTTTAGTTTCAAATTATTATTTATTTAATTAAGTATAAAAATCGTTGCGTTAAATTCGCAGCGCACAACTTTCCGACCATATACAGTATGATTTCGTAGTAATTGTCGATTGTAAAAGTAATTTGAATCGAAAAGTGGAAATACTGTATACGAGTATGTTCGGAAAGTTGTGCGTAACGAATTTAACGCACCGATTTATTTATTGTTCAATTAGTTACGAGTTATTCCTATAATATCGTAACAATGCCGAGGCACTTTGTGATTCGCATGCTGATTAAATCGAATTTATTAAAGGTCAAAAAAAAAATTATTAAAAATTGTGATTCAACTATGCAAACAAGTTTAGAACATAAATTTTTTTTTATATGACATGCTCTAAATGTTTCTAAGTAATAATAATTTTAATAAAATAATAATGAAAATTATTTAAGAAAATGTTTAGTTTAAAGAAAATAAAACTTTTTTTTGTTAATAGAAATAAATGAAAATAAAAATAGAATACCTGTACATGCACCGGTATTATTTAATTAAGTAAAACCTTAAGACATCAATTAGCAAACTGCATCACAGTGCGCAACGTATTTTAATATTCTTATGTTACAGTAACTTGTAACATTGTAACGTAATTCTCAATTCGTTTTACAACAGGGGCGATAATTACAATGCATTTATGTAAGTACGACCAGTTTCATACAGTGTGCAGTGCAGTAACTTATCTACCGGGTGGTAGGGCATATGTGTGAACATAGGGAATTTACATCGTATATCATCTATTTTAGAGGTTCTCAACCTTTTTTGGCCCGAGCCCCATTTTTGGAAATTATCATTTTTCGCGGCCTATTCGCCCAAATTTCATAGTAATGGTGTCTAAAATGAAATGTTCTATGTCTTCTACCTATTCAAATCCACCGTACGCTAGATACTGGGACCTGGCCCAACCATGTTGATATTTACGTCGAAATACATTAAATATTTTGATTTTAAATGGGGATTATACATTACTGGCAAGTACTTATTATTAGTTGTGGCATCACGTTTGCTACACTAGCTTAAACCACCACGAATACCATACGCTCAACAAACAACACCATATCGATATCGGTTAACAATTCTAGATTTACTTTGCTATATATTTTAGCATAGCATCCCAGGTGAATTCAGGTATCGTATGGCAATGCGCAGGATCCAAGCTAAGTGTAGCATAACAGATAGTTCTGAATTATTCGAATATATCTGCCAATTACAAAACGTCCGTTTTCAGGTATAACTATGTATAATCACGCAAACTCTGATGTACTTCTACTACCTACATCCATTTTTTAAGATATTTGCGTCCCACCCAAATTAGGCGTGCGACCCACCCTGTTCTATTCATTTGCATGAAAATAAATTCCAACTAGATCAAATGAAGACAATAATTTTGAAACCAAAAACGTATGTTATCACTTTATAATTACATTTGTAAAATATAAAATTATATTAAAAATAATTTTGTCGTTCTCAAATATGAGCAGCGACGCTTTTCAGAATAATTTTGTTGTTCTAAACTATCAGCGGCTGCGCTTCTGGCAATAACTGAATATTTGCCAGATTGACAACTCAAGCGTGACCGCTCATATTTTAAGACCACAAAACTATTTTTAATCTTACTTTACGTTCAAATATATTTTAGGTATCAAAAGACACGGGAAATTATTGCCTTTATTTGATCTGATTGAAATTTATTTTCATGCAACCCTACCACCCGGTATGCATATGTACAACATTCTTACCTCTCTATCTATCTCATTCTTACCTATCTAGTTGTAAGTTAGAACATCAAAAGGACACCACACATGTTTTTAAATATTTATGAATTAATTTTTAGTGTGTTTATAGGTTCCGATAAAAATACTAAGTTAATATCCTGAATAATTCATTTGTAATGACACACTGTATGAATTGTTATTCATTTATTGCGGTACAATTTCAAGTTGAACTTGAACTTGTTATAAATAGAAATGAATTTTTAATAATTTTTAACACTTATTAAATAATAAGCCGTAAAAGTTAATAAGCTTCGCCGGCTTATTCGTTGTTCAGGATCGTAAAATTCCATAAAACCGGAATTGATTATGGTTAACTCCGGGACTGGCCGATGGTCGATTGTTATGACATCGAGTTCGTAGTAAAGTCGTTCGCATGGACATCGCGTTGACTCTCTATCTCTATACTAGCTAGTCTATATGATGATGGGTATTAAAACGCATGTTCAATGAAATTTTATTATTCGGTCATGGCGAGTGATTCATTACCAACGATGTAATTGATGTTTTTATTTGAATAGTTGAGAAGAAAGTTTTATATTTCTTGACTTCAAACCTGCAAGCGCTTTATAGAAATGAACATCTCTATAACTTGTCAGTGTTTCTAATTCATTCTTGCAAAGATAAGTATTAAAAATCGGTACGGATTCGCACCGCACAACTTTCCGGCCATATACATTACGATTTCGTAGAACTAGTCTATCTTAAAAGTAATTCTGATCGTAAAGTGGAAATTGTTTAATTTCGATGACATTTAACGTCAATTTCAATATTGATGTTTATATTGTCAATTCATAATGTCAGCGTGATGGGAGCAACATTGTTAAATTTTATTCTTATGATGGTGATGGTTATGGGATTTTTGAAATGGTAGCACATATCTTCCAAACCATTAGCTCTAGAAGAAATGTTGCCTACGAGTAAATGCCCAGATACCAAATTTCAGTCCAATACAATGCTTGGTTTGCACGCAATTTTGTTTAGACACACACACACACATCAGACGAAAAAGCCGTTTTTTGACATGGGGTCAACGGATCTCAACGAATCAAGGAAAATAAGACTTTAATTTTTTTCATGATCACCTTACTTTCTTATACCTACATACTTTCGGTATGTGGCCAGAAAGTAAAAACGGTATATACTACGGAATCCGATACTTAAAATTTTAAACTAATAATTCTTTTTTCGTTTCTAATAAGCAAAAACTGAAAGTTATTATTACTTACTGATTGGGAGGCTAATTGCTCATCATCTTTTCTTTCCGCTCATTAAAACCGAAATCATTCAAATGCTCGAAAGAATAAGAAACTCACCTGAAACAAAACAAAACAAACAAACAAAAATGAGTTAAAATGAGAAAATCATTAAAAAGGTAAATAGGAAAAATGATGCAACAATCCGAAAGGATTTACAAACAAAACATCTTTGTTTGTTATGCGATCTTATGCATTTATAAACTAGCTAGCAATACTAGAGATGAGCGCAAAACTAGAAAAAAACACCTTAATGAACTTATAATTGCCGGTTAATTGCACAATCGCATTTGAAAAATTAACAAGAATAGGAAATATGCATAAGAACACTGTGAACGAAACAGAAATGAAAATTAAAGTAACTTGCAGTTGCACGTTGTGTCATTTAACAACTGGGACACTTTTCTGATCTGACAGCAAGTGCATCTTCTTATTATTCTTTCAAAACTGCACTTTAGCAATTTTATTACCTATGCAAAATGTTTCGAAATTATTTTTCTTATTCATCTTCATTTTAATCCCCCATAATTGCTAAGAAAATGTTAGAAATTTCCGAGCCTATTATAACTCATTGAGTTTACCAATAAATTTAGCAAATTTTGTCGACAAATTTAGCTTCATTTTTGCTATAAGACTGGATTCAGTATTTGAATTTAATATACAGGGTGTTTGGTAACTCGTGGTCCACAGAGAAATTCCAAATTCTCCTTCGAATTTTCTCCTTCGAAGGTTATCAAAAATTATTTCTCAATTTCGAAACAAAATTCGACGTAGAATCTGGAATTTCTTTTCGGAACACGAGTTACCAAACACACTGTATAATAGTTCTCTTCCAGGAGCCAAAAGCAATTTCAACTTGTGCCTCCTGGAAGAGTGGAAGAATCACACAGTACTTTGAAAAATTGAAAAATGTTAAAAGCTGAATCTGAATCGAACCGACGGACGACGTCAGAGCTCGTGCGCTCATATAACAAGACACTTCCGCGTATGGTGATGCTGGAGTTGGAGCACACGGCATCGCACTACTTGTTTGTTGTCTGGCTTGCGGAAGGTTGACCATTGAGGCAAAAGTGGAATCGAAACGAGCACGCGTTCGGTTTAATCAAGTCTCCAGGCTTAGGCGAAGACGCAACGCGAAGTGAAATTTATTCGCCCAGCGGGAATTCGTACCAACTTACCAAGTATACGTTAACTTTTTTCATTTCAATGACTTAAGTATGAATTGAAATTATTTTCAAACGTATAATAAAAATAACTTTCCGGGTTTCTATTTATTCAGTTCGATTGCACTCCTGCATGTAAACGTAGTAATTGATATATTTAGAACTTCTGCTTCAAACAATGCAAGACAACCAAAATCCTGTCATTGAAATAATTTGAATTTTTAATACGTTTAGATGTTACTGTAAAATTCCGAAATTGGAAAAATCCTAGGTTTTACCAGTCAGATTTTCATCCAGGTATTTTTTACCCGCTGTAGTCCTATCGGTGAGGGTTACTTTTTATTTGGCAGTGTGGCAGTTGACAACCGGGCTATATTCGATGCGGTTCCCTTGCTATTTTAATGCTCTAAAAATTTTACATTTATGACACTACATGTGGTTCCCTAGTACACGGGTCGGCAGACCGTGGCTCGCGAGCCGCATGCGGTTCTTTGCATACGCGTTGCGGCTCTTCAGACATCAACTCGAGACTGGAGAGCTTTTTTTTTGTCACCGCGTGTTTAATAGACTTGAGAGCTTTTTTTTGTCACCAACAGTAAAATTTTCAAAATTTCAGTAAGTGCCTAGGGCTTACGATAGGCATAATCCGGCCCTGGCTCTCTGATATTTTCGTTATCATGTTTTCTTCACAACTTGGTTCTTCTCACTGGAAAGTCTGCAGACCCCTGCCCTAGTACACCTTTTGAAACAGGTGGAAACAAGGTAAAAAGGTAGAATAATTGACAGTCGTCAGACTGAAATGTGGCTTGCGAACCAAACCAAGTACGCTAAAACCAAGTACGTTCGTTTTGTGTGTTTACCACTAACTTCTCGTTAACCCCAATAATGACTAACCCCCTTATCGTTCCGTTTGGGTGGCAATCCACCCAAACCGAACTGGGTCAAAAAAGACCTTCTTTTTGGGAACCACATCGAATTTTGAAATGGAACTACGGCGACAAATGAGTTTCTCGGTCAGTTTGGGAACCACATAGAAGTTTCTCGACAACCGCCTGGTTGCATGCAACCAGATAAGCTGACTTGTTCTGTGGGTTGTCATCACTTTATTATTTTAGTTGATTTGTAAAACGTAGAATTTCCCAATATTCAGACTTTTTTTACAACATAGATACGTATCTTTCTTTTGAATTGGTAAAATGGTAAGATTTATGTAATTTAAATTGGTGTTTTATAAATTATATGTTTCACGTTCTAGTATTATTGTTGATTATAGGTATGTATGGAGAAAATAAGTCGACTTGTGCGAATCAATGAATGCTATCGATTGATTCAATCAAAATCATGCGTCAATTATTTGCATAAAATCACGTTTTCCACTACGAATTGTTTTATTAGAATCGTGAATTTACATAAACAATATACATACAGGTATATTCCGGAGGATGTAATACAATATGCAAATATACATACAAGAAAAACGAAATAAATAAATAAATAAATAAATAAATAATTCACTTCAAAGAAATTTCAAATTGAAAACAAATTGAAATATAAAATCAGGAAATCGATTTATTTCAATTTTCGCCAAATTATCATTAATGAATAAATACATTATTCAAACAAAAAGAAAAGTGAATCATATTTAATTAAGTAAAAATTCACAACTTACGGTTTCCTATAAGTAATTCAAAATTATACATTAAAAATTCAATGATGTAATCGTAATGAATAATAACCGTTGCATACGGAATGTTAAATAAAACATTAAAATCTTTACGAATTATAAAATGCAATTATTTTCTTAATTAATACGATTTTAATCGAAATATCTCTTCAGAGTCGGCATCGACATCCATGTTTTGCATCCGTCTCATTTTCAATTATGAAACAAGTCCGCCAGACATTAAAATGCAATTAAACGTTTTATAATATGATCGCAAGTTCGAATTTCTGCCAACAAGTCTACATTTATTCTTTCGATCATGAGCTTCTTTACTCTTCAGGTTCTGGAATATACAGAGCGATTATTTTATCGTGGAACATAGCATGTACTATATGCCTATGTTCCACGGTAAAATAAACGAGTCAATCTCATGGCAGTGTGGACTTGTATTGCTAAGGCACACCGACAGACGGGCATAGAGTGGGGATGACAATGTATTGTACTGACGGAAGGTAATTGGCCTTACAGGATATTTTATGGTCCGCAGACTATTATTTCGCGTGTACATTTTTATTATTTCTACCTTTTCTGCGATTGTGTACCTGTACATGACTGATGGACAATTTGTGAACCATTAATTCAAATTATGACAAGGAATAAAATTTACAACTGACATGTTCATACAAATTACTTTGATCGTGCATCGCCACTGCCCACATCTCCACTCCCAGTCCGTCGGAGTGTCGCTAGCAATACAAACCCATACTGCTATGAGATTGACTCGTTTATTTTACCGTGGTATATAGGCACATAGTACTTGCTATGTTCCACGATAAAATAATCGCACGGTATGTAGGTATAATATGACAAATAAACAATTAGGCAACATTGTAACATTGATGATTATACGTACAGAGTTAGTTGTAAAGCGGTACGATGATATCCGTCGTAATAGATTGAATAATATTAAAATAATACGTGAGGGAATGAAATAAAACACTCAAAAAGAAAAACGGTTACGCAATTTCAAAAAGATAAATATTTGCGGTGTGATGACCTTTTCTTATAATGGTTAATGCAAAGAAATAATGGTAAGTACTAAAGAAATCGTTTTAAATCTCGAGTGAGTGTTTGGTTTGGAATTAGTAAATATAGTTAGTTAGTAATAGTGATAAAATAGTAGTAAATATTATACACAGAAAATTATAAATACCTATTGCCTATTGGTATAGTGGTTGCAGGTTTGTAATTTTATTGTAATTGGTAGCAAACCGCAATAATGTTAATGTTAAGTTATTAGTCTTTGAAAGTTTGAATGATATTTGCGTATTAATCTTTCTTTTCCTATTCCTAATGGTCGAGAATAAAGTAATTCATGCATTGCTTATACCGGGTGGTAGGGCATAAGGGTGAACATAAGCAATTTACACCGCATATCATCTTTTTCCAGTTGCCTGCTCCCTATTTACATGAAAATAAATAATTTTGTCGTTTTAAAATATGAGCGGCCACGCTTTTCAGAAAATTTTGTTGTTCTCAATTATGAGCGGCCGCCCTTCTAGCAATAATTGAATATTTGACAGATTCACACTCAAGCGTGGCCGCTCATATTTTAAAACCGCAAAACTATTTTTAAAACAACCAACGTGTTAACCGGTAACACTTTGGTTGTTAATCGAGGGGTCGTTGGTTCAAATCCTGGAGCCGGAGACAATTGTGTCGACTGTGTTCAATACTGTCAATGTTACATGTCATAGAAACAGTCGTCTATCCAAAGTAGTCCGGAATGAGAAGTGTTGTCGGCGATATGGTAACCCGTAGACGGGCCCTACCACCAATGCGATGAATTGTAGTAACATGGAAATGCAAAAACATATTAAGTCTCACCCACACGAAAAACGTCTCACACGCGAAAGGGTAGAGTAGGCGAAGGATATACATACATACATTATAAACTAATAAAATACGTTTTTGTTATCAAAAACAGGAAAAATTATTGTCTTTAGTTTATCTAATTGCCATTTATTAGGTTCATCCTTATGTCCTACCACCCGGTATAAATTTAATTTATAGATAATAATTTTAAGGTAAAAGTTTAGTGTAACTTTGCATGTGAACAGCTTTTATGTTCTAATGTGTAGTTTTGCAAAGATGACTTTCAATTATTCATCGAAAAATATTTATAACGTTAAAGAAAATTGGATAATATCAAGGAGTACGTGCTGTGTCGCCACTTTAAAGAACTACCTCCTATACGATCTGATGATTTGAAATTGAATAGAATTTATTAAACGTATATAACAAAACTTTGTCTTTCAACTTTCACCCCATAAATAATATCCGTTTTGGACAATATTAATAAAATATATGTTGGAAATACTATAAGGAACCAATTAGAAGATGTCCAAAGTTTTACTGCATTCAGCGTCAGAGTCGAATATTACATAAAAGCGTTTTATATCGATTCATACAGTGCATTTTTTCAGCGATATCTCTGCTAGGGTTTTACATAGTAAAAATTTTATATCGTGTTAATGGATCTCTTATTGAAAATTTTAAGACGGAAAAATCATTTTTAACTCATTATGATAGTTTTTTTTACAGTACATAACTAAGTTGATTTTTTGTGGTAGGTCAACAAACTAACAACTAGTGTTAGTGACTCAAGACCTAACAGCATTAAAATAAAGTTTAGTTTGGCGGCCTATAGTGAAAAGGAAATTTTGCGACGGAAAAATTATTTTTAACTCATTATGATAGTTTTTTTTACGGTATCTACTTTACTAAGTTGATTTTTTTTGTGGTAGGCCAACAAACTAACAAGTAGTGTTAGTGACTCAAGACCTAACAGCATTAAAAACAAGTATAGTATAGTGAAAAATTCAAATTTTTCATTTTTATTAGAACTTATTTTGCTGTTAGAAACTATTACAAAGTGTTACAAAAAGGTACAAATTAATGGTGTGATTTTTTCTGTTTCAAAATTTGCAAAGTTGTTGCCTTGTAAAAGTCTATGGAAGATCGATAAAAAAACGCGCTGTTGCACTCTTTCATGTAGCGCATCGAGACGCCTCTGCGTATTTGCCATTTAGCATTTTACACTACGCCCAG
>JARJEB010003039.1:0-10853 GCA_030264535.1 Liometoxenus newtonarum
TATTTGACAACCGGCTTCTGTCATATATGAGTTCAAGCTTTCAAGGCATGCTGAGTTTGTTCAGCCTGTGTGTCACATATCGTTATTGAATGCATGGAAGAGCTGTGATTGGCGTAAAGTAAATCTCTAGAGGAATAATGGATTTATTATTGACGTGTGTCAAGCTCATTATTCGCGAGTGATTATAATGTGGGTTATTAGTTGTCTACATACACACCTAATAATGGTTGTTTTACTTGGTCGTCGCGGATAAACATTATTTTGTTGTTTGTTTATAATTATTTCCAATATAACTGTTCTTGATAGCTTATTTATCTTTAAATTGAATATAGGTAAACAAATTTTGATATTTACCACATCAAATAAACTAAAACTAAAACAATGGACAATTTTGTGCGAATTCTCAGTCAGTTAAATTATGCATTTTGCAGGTTTCGTTTCTTTCTATTCCAGGAATATTTTATTATGAGTACTCAAATTAATTAAATTAAATATGTAGGCAAAATTATTTTCAACCTATGAGGGCCGGTCAGATCAGTGCAAAATTCGAACAATTGAATGTCCACACCGGTAATGATATCAAGCCGAAATTTTACTTTTGTTACTTTACGACAATATACCGAAGGTGCGGTATAAGAAAGTTATGAAATCAGAAAAAAAGAAGTCTTATTTTTTCTTGGTTCTTTTAGATCCCTTGGCCTCACGTCTAAAATGGTTTTTCCTAATTGAACAAGAATTTTATGAACTCAGCTTTCAAATTTTGCATACATAGTGTATAGGGGTTGCTCAATTCTTGTGCGTCATGAATTTTGAAAACTTTTTGTTTGTCGTAGAAAAGATATTTTTCAAAGGTATGATTTTAGTTAACTTTAATGATATAAAAATGGTAGCAATTACAGCTCTTCTGAGCAAACATAAGTCCCGGAAATTATGAGAACTAAATTCAATATTTTTGCGGGAAACTTCTTTAATCCAATCGCAGAGGGTTATGTTGTCGCGTACACTCAATAATAAAATCTTGACTGGATTTCAAGTACATAATTAGACAGCGTGGAACACTCCCACCAAGTCTTGTTTGCTTTAGAGAAGGACATTTATTTTATTCAGACCAAATATAGAATAATTAATTATTAGTAGTAAGATAGTAGAAACTTTGTTTTAATTCATCATATTTTTTTAAAACTTAAACCATAGTTAAACTTTATATTAAGTACAATAGATAATGAATCGTAGATTTATTCTACAGTTTTCTAAAATTCTAATTTCTGTCTGAAATGCATGCTTATTATTTTGCATAATTCGGTTGGTTAGTTAATTAGATAAAAATTTGTTTCGACTCGTAACATAAGCGTGTTGGAAATTATGAATAATAATTGTTGTGTAATTTACGGGTAAGTGCGGGAGCAGGTTAATCCATTTTGATTTAGTTATTTTGCTTCTCGTTCCTGACGTGGCAGCTCCTGGATCATGTGCTTTTCAATCCGGCATTGTGGATCTACACCCCAGCACCGGTGCAATCCAAACTCTACTCGTATCTGGCCACTGAGTTCTTATCCGACACTCAAATCTATTCAAACGTTCGACGTGTATCTACAGTACTTCAGACCGTCCATACTCTCAAGTATTACTACTGGGTTACTAATCCGAGATCTAAGAGCGGCATCACTCCCAAAGGATTAGGTAAGTTACGATTTAGATATATTGCTTAGATAGGACTGGTCTCACTTTCTCTTACAGATGGACCGCGGCCAGCTCAAAAGGACATTCTGGCTATACGAGCTTACATACTACTTTTCTTGAAGCAACTAATTATGATCGGTAATGGCGTCAAAGATGACGAACTGCAGAGCATTCTGAATTATTTAACAACAATTCATGAAGTAAGTATAATGTTGCAATTGTGAATACTCACATATTGTCTATATGTTTTTGTATGTGGTATTTTGTACATAATAAGTGTAAAATAATCGAATCTATTTAAATCACATGCATATATTAAAACTTTTTCAATTGCAGGACGAAAATCTTCACGATGTTTTGCAAATGCTGATCTCCTTAATGTCTGAGCACCCTTCGTCAATGGTACCGGCATTTGATTGCAAACACGGTGTCCGAACAATATTTAAACTGTTGGCTTCAGAGAGTCAATTAATTAGGCTTCAGGCACTGAAATTGCTCGGTTTCTTCCTCAGTAGGAGCACGCACAAGAGGAAATACGACGTAATGAGCCCTCACAACTTGTACACCCTATTAGCTGAAAGACTGTTACTGAACGAGGAATGTCTCTCTTTGCCAACGTATAACGTCCTGTATGAAATAATGACGGAGCATATTAGTCAGCAAATTCTGTACACTCGACATCCGGAACCTGAATCGCATTTTCGGCTTGAGAACCCTAGTAATCATTAACAATTTCCATGTGCAACGAGTGTACTAATCAAATTTCTTTGCAGTGATCCTCAAAGTGGTTGCCACTCTGATTCGACAGTCGAAGCAGAACGAACAGTTGTTAGATGTGAAAAAGTTGTTCTTAAGCGATATGACTTTGCTATGTAACAACAATAGAGAAAATCGTAGGACTGTGCTGCAGATGTCTGTATGGCAAGAATGGTTGATTGCAATGGCTTACATTCATCCGAAGGATAGTGAAGAGCAAAAGCTTTCAGACATGGTTTATTCACTATTTCGAATGTTGTTACATCATGCCATTAAATATGAGTACGGTGGATGGCGTGTGTGGGTTGACACACTGGCTATTGTCCACTCGAAGGTATGCAGATTAGATGATTATGTTATCCTTCACAAATGACCGTTGTAATTTTAGGTATCGTACGAAGAATTTAAACTACAATTTGCCCAAATGTACGAACATTACGAAAGACAAAGGGCCGATAATATTACGGACCCCTTAGTACGGCAACAGCGTCCAATCAGCACCATATCTGGCTGGGAGCAGCAGAACGAGAGCGTCCCTAATGGCTATCATGACGAAAGTAAGTGGAATAGTTCGACCGCACCTCGTCAAGAGATCGATCAGGCTTCCGAGAAAACGGAACCAATGTGTAATTGTGAATTAAACACGCCTATATCTGAAGGCAGTCCTTCTTCATTTATGACAAAACGCGACGATAGTGAAGGTGTTTCATTAGATTCAAGGACTAGTGATTTATACAGTGATATAAAATTAGGCAAAGAGTTTCCATTGTCTGAGGAATCGCCATCTAAATCGTCAGAGCCTATATGTAATGGTGTTCACAGTGAAAGTTGCAATTCATTCACTCCCGAAAAGCACGCTGTTGAGCTTCGCTTCGACGAAGATGATGACTACGACCCCAAAGAAGAAATAATTCATGAAATTGTACAAGAGATTCTTTCGAAGAGTGAAAAGATGTTGGATGTAGTTGCGCAAGAAGCCGGCAGCGTGTCTCCCATTGTTCAGGACGAAGAAATTGTCCAAGCCGTAAACGAGGTTGTGAATAGTGTGAATGATTTAGAAATAAAGACCAATAAACCCGAAGAAGATACTGATTTCTCGGACGAAAAACCGTCGTCATCCGAGAACAGTCCCAAAAAAGAAATGAGTGTTTCCGTCATTGATTCTAAAATATCGGATATCGTCTCTACAAGTCCAGAAAAAGATAGTGATTTATCTGAAAGGTATCAGACGCCTACAGACCTGAGCGATACTGAACGCAAAGATGAAGAAGATGTACCTAATACGATGGAAGTTCTTAATTCTTCTCTGAAAGTTGTAGAAACTAAGGAAGAAGTTGTAAAAGATAGTGAAGTTGATAACAGCAAAAAAGTAATTGCCGTTGTTGAATCGGATGATTCTAAGAAGGTATCTGATAACGAAATAAATGCAGAAGTAACTGAAGAATTTAAATATGTTGAAGCCAAGGTAGAAACCATTGCGCAAGGTGTGCAAATACTTAACGATGTGCCAAATATTGATAATAGTGCTGTGTCTGTAGATTTAGAGCCGTCCATTGTTGAATCTAGTCATAGCAAAGATATTAGCGATGATATGTTAACTGAAAATTCGAAAATTATTACGAACGACGACGTTGAACTGCAACAAGACGGACAAGCCGCCGACTCTTCGGAAGTCGAGAAGATTTCGACGATTTCACAAATCTGTGATCCTAGTCATTATCCGACGAGCACGGAAACGGGGAGCAGCGAACCTTCCGTTGTGGAGAGTCCGATTAATTCCACAGATGAAATTAAACGACGTAACAGTTTACCGTTGAATTCGTTGGATCAGCCGACTGAAATTAATGGTGATAGTGCCATGCACGTATCGCCGCAAAAGCGACCACGAAGTGCATCCACTTCAACACAAGTCGAGCCGAATCATTTTGATGCCAAACGGAAATCGGGTTCTGCGTCTACGCGCCCAATGTTTAGTCCGGGACCAACTAGACCACCCTTCCGGATACCGGAATTCAAATGGTCCTATATACACCAACGCCTCTTATCAGATGTTTTGTTTTCATTGGAAACTGACATTCAAGTGTGGCGATCGCATTCAACCAAATCTGTACTTGATTTTGTCAACAGCAGCGATAACGCCATATTTGTGGTCAATACAGTTCATTTGATATCGCAACTTGCGGACAATTTGATTATTGCGTGCGGTGGGTTATTACCACTGCTTGCATCAGCTACTTCACCAAATGTAAGTTAAAAAAAACGAAATAATATTATCTCTTATTTTTTGACCCCTCCAAATATTTATAATATAATTTCAGAGTGAACTTGATGTAATTGAACCAACACAAGGTATGCCCATAGAAGTGGCCGTGTCATTCTTGCAACGGCTTGTTAATATGGCCGATGTCTTAATTTTCGCAAGTTCATTAAATTTTGGCGAACTGGAAGCCGAAAAGAACATGTCAAGCGGAGGAATTTTGAGACAATGCTTAAGACTGGTAAATAAATCTTCTCATTTATCACTTATTTTTAAAATGTATATAGTGCAAAGAATTTTAATTGAAAACACGTGTGTGCATTAGGTGTGCACTTGTGCAGTCCGTAATTGTCTGGAGTGTAAAGAACGAAGTCGTCCACATCACACTCTTGCACAGCCACATAATGCTAATCACAAGTCTGCACACTTACAATCATTCATTCGTGGCGTCCACAATTCGCCAAAGGTAAGAATTCTATGTATTCTTAATTGATGTAGCTAAGAAGTAGCAAATTTGAAAAGATTATTTTACACTAAAATTCTATCTATAATAGAATATCGCTGAAAACTTATCCAACGTGACCAGCCCCGTAAAAGATCCAGAAAAATTGTTGCAAGACATGGACGTCAATCGACTACGTGCTGTCATCTACAGAGATGTGGTGAGAACGTTTATACAGGCACAAGAAACTAGCACCATATTACTTAATCTCTCTCTAATTACTTCATTTACAGGAGGAGACGAAACAAGCTCAATTCCTGTCGTTGGCAATTGTATATTTTATATCAGTACTGATGGTATCTAAATATCGCGATATTTTGGAACCACCTGTGTCTATTCGAGCTCCGAGTCCAATTCCTGCGATTAGGAATAATGGTCCGCACAATATAGACGGTCCACAAGGTAAGATTAACAGGTATTATAATTCTGGTAACGATGAACATGTGGGTAGATAATTATCGGCAGCACTCACAATACACGCTTATTCACAGAAGTAAAATAACATCATAACCAATACTTTTCATCTATATATTTAACTATTAGTTCATTTGTTAAAAACTGTCTACTAACATTGTTTTTCTTGTCTGGTATGGCAGAGGGAAGTGCAAGACCTCTTTTCCCGCAGTGGTCACATCACGTCTATCCACAATTCTTGCCCGGATCTCATCCTAATGCATCTCAACCGTATCATAATTATCCTAAACACAGACAATCCTATATGAAACACCATTATAATATTAATAACAACCATCATTCCCATCATCATAACCATAAGATTGACCACAGGTTCCATAGAAACACGATTGCCAGTCATACAGGTAATTTGATAGTTTCGGATTACCCCGCACGCATAACTTCACAATTTATTTAGTCATTTTGAAATATACGTAGTACGTACAACTATTTTTCTATTTTTATATTTAAAAGAGTCATATTTAGTCATACCTATAGTCTCAGTGTCTAGTTCAAATTCGTAATTATTAATGTTTGAGTTGAGTACTAATACCAATGAAATTTATTTATTAAATTCGTTATTAAAATATCAACAAAAAAAACACTTCCTAGATTCTAGGACCTAGAACATTGAATTTGTTTTTACAAAATATTTAATTTTCAAAATAATATTTTACTCCCAATCATATTATTTTTCCATTATTGTTTATATATACAGGGTGGTTTTTTAATATAGAAATTTCTACGTTTTTTGTGTTCTATAAGATGGCGCTTCTCTAAAACCTAAGCAATGTAAGGTGTTACTTTGGTTTTTTTGCAATAGGAACACCCTGTGTTTTAATACATTTTTAGTTTTTCTGTTTTAATCTTATTGACTTTAAAATGTTTGCCGTAGCCATTTAAAATACAGAGCTTTAAATTTTTTTATGGATTTCGACAGTCATACTTTGGGAGGTGCCTAATTGTTGCCAGAGCTACAAAATTTAAAAAATCGTAAAGCAGGGGTCAGGGGGGAAATAAAAATAAATAAAAAAAATTAAAAAGTTAAACAAAGAATTTTTCACAAAATTTTATTTCTAAGCTTAAGTAAGCAATCTCCCTCTAGCGACAAATGGCAAACGAATTAGGTATCGGTCTGCCATAAAAGTGAGTTTTTTTGGTTCGAGCCAATTGTTATCTTGAACTTTAAATAAATGCATGTTTTCATATATTCACCGCGGAAAAATATTTTTTATAGTGGCCCGCAATCCAAAAAAAGGTTGCCGACCCCTGATGTGAAGAATAAAAATAATAATTAATATTATAGGGGTATCATTCTTTGAAATTGAGTTTTGTGGATTTGTAAATGATGAGCTTTTGGAAAATAAGCAAACAGCGACTCGGGCACGACTAATTTCGAATCATTTGAATCATACTTATTTCTACCATTTCCTGTATTTTCAATTATTGAAATGAAAATGGAAATAACACTTCTGCTCGGCAAACGTATAATGGGAGGGGTATTATTGAGCATTTAAAAAATCCTTCAACAAATGTTTGCTTTTAGATGCATATTATACATCCTGTATCTAGAATGTGCTAAGGCTTAGAAAATAACAAGTAATGCCATCTTATTGAAGACAAGACATGTAGAAACTCTTACATCATAATTTGTACTTTAAACGCTTTGGATGTTATTCGGTGAACCACCCTGTATACTGGCATAAAAAAGTAACAAACGAATCGGTACTTTTATGAAATAATTTCATAAGTTTTAATTTAATTTTGGTGCATGCTGGCAATTCAAATATTATAGTTATTTGAAAAATGATTGTACGTTATTATTTCCATTTATAATTTTGTTTAATCTTTTTTAACGTTATTAGTAGCCCTATTTGTGTTTAGCCTTGTGATGCGTTAATTTATCTTTCGTCCAAATCTTATTTTCCTTTCTCACGAAAAAAATATTATCAAAACTTTAAATTTTAGGCTCGAGAGCAATTCACAGCCAAACATACGAAGATGGAGACTACGAAGTAATAACGGCATACGTGATGGATGACAATCAATCCGTGCAAGACCAAGAACTGCATTCCGGACCTCCGTCGATTAAGGTATGTACACGCTTGCCAATTAGTATTGTTATTTTTTTACTATCGTAATAATTAATTTTCTTCTAAACTGAAACTCAAATGTTTTGGTATAATAACTGTATAAATGCATGAAATTATGATGAAATTATTTATCGGGATCAGAATAATAACAAGAGAATGCTTTTGGAAACGTATTTAACTAGTTTAACTACTCTATTTCTTATTTCTTATTAACATATTGCATTAATTTTCGCTGAATGTGCGCCTGACAGGTTAGCGCAAGGCAGCGTCCAATTATTGGGCACGGATTCTCTGTAGATTATACTATGGATGGGATAAGGCATGCTCGTAACAGTCGTAACCGTACTGATATTACTTCTCATACTAATAAGGTAATTGACTGTGGAAATAATTCTTTGTTGGCTTAGTTGGTGAAAATTGTATACAAATGCATTTTGAATTTTGATAATAACCAAAAGTTTTAATTATATAGTAAGTTTCTTCTTATTAACAGCGGTTTGTCACTCTTTAGCTTATACCTACCTAGTTAGGAAGTCCAGATCGAATGTTTATAATTTACCTCACAAACGCGCTGAAATATTAGTTTACCTAATAAGGTTGGAAAGTATTCATTTACTCACGTACCCTATGTATGAAATTGAATGTTTTCCAAACGCAGTCTAAAATCATACAATTTTGACTTTTTACCCACATTTCTCACAATCTATTTATGTTACTTATAAAAAATATCTAAATGAAATTTGTAGAGAATTTAATTGTTAATTAGATTCCTCAAACATTTGAAAAAAAATTACCGTTACGTGTGCTTGTAAATGGTAGCTATATTGGGCAAACTACTATTTTAAGATTTTGAATCTGGAAAAATATGCATTTGTCAAGATTACCCTTCATAATACCTCATTAACGTATTTGCTTTGTAAGTACTTATTTAGAAGATTAAATCATTACAGAGTGTTGACTCAATCGAAGAAATTACATCGGTGAATTCTGCCGAAACCAGAAGCAACGTCGAAAGCAACGAAAACGTTGATGACAATAAAATAAATAATGATGAAAACTGGACTGACATAAATCTAAACGAAGATGGTGAGGTTCACCATAAAGAAGACACCCGAAATAAACAGAACCTGACTCATGGTGGTCACATTGACATAGAAGGTAATATACAGAACGAACGAGGTGAGAAACAGCACACAGAAATTTCAGTAGTTCGCGTGCCTGAAAATATAATTCAATCAACTACACAAGTGCGTCCCGATGATCTTCCAGTTAATAATTTGGTCGAACATATTTCTATACCTACACCATCGCGGGAAGCATCGCTCACTCAAAAACTGGAAATGGCATTGGGCTCAGTTTGTCCGTTGTTAAGAGAAATTATGGTTGATTTTGCTCCATTCTTATCCAAAACCTTAGTCGGTTCTCACGGCCAAGAACTTCTAATGGAAGGCAAGGGCCTCACAACGTTCAAGAATAGTAATTCTGTTGTGGAGCTTGTGATGTTGTTATGCTCACAAGAGTGGCAGAATTCTTTGCAAAAACATGCGGGTCTCGCATTCATTGAGCTTATAAATGAAGGCCGATTATTGTCGCATGCAATGAAAGATCATATTGTTCGTGTCGCAAATGAAGCAGAATTTATTTTGAATCGTATGCGTGCTGATGATGTTCTCAAGCATGCTGATTTCGAATCGCAATGCGCTCAAACACTTCTCGATAGAAAAGAAGAAGAAAGAATGTGCGATCATCTCATAACAGCAGCGAGACGACGTGATAATGTAATCGCTAGCCGACTGCTTGAGAAAGTTAGAAATATCATGTCAAATAAACACGGTGCGTGGGGTTACATAGATCCTCAGGGTGCAAAGTGAGTGCATTTAAATTACTTATTATAACATTTTTGCCAAAACGACGAATTTCAATTTTTTCCAAATTGTGAATATTCCTGTTGCTTTCGTCGGTGTTGTCGCAGTTTATAGGAAAATCGGAAGCACGAATGTGTGTTTTTAGAGATTTTTTTATATCGACTATATTTGGTATTTCGTATATTGTGTGATAGGTATATATTTTAATTGGGGAAATATTTATTATAGGATGAGTGAATTTTGGAAATTGGACGCCTGGGAAGATGATGCTCGTCGACGAAAACGTTTTGTGCATAATCCATTGGGTTCTAGTCATCCCGAAGCAACTCTAAAAGCGGCATTAGAACATGGTGCACCCGAGGATGCAATTCTACAGGTAATTTTTTCTTCTTGTACATCGGGTTGCCTATATTGCAACACGATCTCAACGTGACTGTCTCAAGATCCCTTGGATCCCGCACCCTGTCACAGATTGCAAATATACAGTGCAAATATACAGTGAGTTTTTTTTAAACATTTCCCGTAGGTATTTTCATGGTAAAAATTCTAGGCCGTGTTAATGGGTCTCCTGCTGCAAATTGTACAACGCAAAAATTTTGTACCAGTGTTAACACATTCTGATAATTTATAGCAGTAACACATTTCGAACTTAATAGCTTGAAAAATATATAAGAAAATTGAAAAATGTAAACTTATTATGGTAGACAGACAAACTAACAAATGTTTGAACTGACAGCATTAAGTTCAATCTGTTTTCAAACTGTTGGCTGCCTACCTGATATAATCTAATCTCGAATCTAATATATAATTTAAATGCATTTTATCATGTATATCTCTGTTGGAGATTTTAAAAAACGCACTGTATAATATATATGTAACGCATTAAATGATACATACTTTCATCTGAGGATAGGATAGATAATAAATCGGTACGGGTTCCCATCGCACAACTTTCCGCCCATATCCAATTTCTTAGAACTCGTCGATTGTAAAAGTAATTTTGAGCGGAAAGTGGAAATTGTACAGAATTTTAGTGATATAAAAACCTAATCAATCACACTACACTTTCCGATCAAAATTGCTTTTACGGTCCACGAGTTTTACGAAATCGTATTGGATATGGCCGGAAAGTTGTGCGGTGCGAACCCGTACCGATTTATTTAATTTCGATAACATTTAACGTCAATTTCAATGTTGAAGTTTATATTCTCAATTCAGAGTGTCAGCGTGATGGGAGCAGCATTGTT
>JARJEB010003040.1:0-18601 GCA_030264535.1 Liometoxenus newtonarum
AATGTGAAATTTTTGAATGTTATAGACGCCATATTAGTCACCAAGTTCGAGATGTTTCATATATGTTTCTGATGCCAGTGCCCTCTTACTCATTTTATACATATTAAATTTTGCATTACTCTGGACAAGAACGGTCTAGAACCAATCGGTGCGGCCGTTTGGGCGCGTCCGTTTCAGCGCAGAGAAGTTTGGCGCGGGACTCTTAGGCTCAGGGACTATTGGGCGCAGGTCATTTTTGGCGCCAACCAAACCAAACCAAACCATCCCCCTGCGTACGCCCTCGGTCTTTGTCCTTAATGAGTATAATAGTTTTTAATTAAGCTTCATCCTAATCGACTACACAACGAATGGCGAATTGCTCAGTTATAGAAATAAAAAAGACGCGTTTTCGTTAAAGTTTCGTCGATTCAGCATTACTTGGACTTTTCTGGCACGTTTAAGAAGTGAAAAGTAAACAACGCGCAGACATTAGTGATAAATATTTATTACAGGATGTTTATGATAGTCCTAAGCTAATATTTAAAACTTACGAAGAAAACTAATTTGACGAACAAAAAGAAAATAGAAAATAAAAATGAAAATGTAACACACAGTTGCATCTATTGTAGGGGTAGATTTCTTCTAACAAAAAAGCAAAAGGACAAAAAGGATTCCTTAGACTTATGCTCAGATGGACTCCTGTCCTACGGCAATGAGGACAATCAGTCACGACGAACCCAAGTTTATATATCCTTGCCTTGGTTTGGTTCTCCATTTTATTTCTATATGTTCAGCTGAAGCTGAAGCTGAACCCTGAGCAGATTCCATCCACAATTCCACAACCCCACATATTCCCGCCGCCCTCCTGCAGTGCTGTGCCGGTGCGTCGTTCTTATTTCCACTATTCCACTGAGATCTGAGATATTTGTCTCGACCGGTCGACGGTCGCTTCGGCTTTATTCGAAGTGAACACAGAACACAATTCTCCCCATCATCCTTGCTTGCTCCACGTATAGTACTAGTTTCTACTTCTCGAAACCGAAAACGTTCCAAGTTATACATAGTTGCTATCACATAGAAACACACACACACACACAACTATACACTTTGCATGTCGGTGTTGGTGCGACTTCGACTTCGGGGAAGTCAGGGATGGAATCTGGAAAGTCAGAAGTCATTTCTTTCGCTTCTTTATTCATTCCAGCGACTTGTCCTGTAAGAACTTTTTGTCTTTCTCATTTTGTATTTCACTGCATTAGTCCTTGTGAACTGTTTCCGTTTCTTTTGCGTTTTTTTTTGAAATGTTTTCTGTGTACTTTTATATTTCCTTGTTTATTTTCAAGTGCACATTAGCACTTAAGTCTTATTTTATGAAATATCTTTGCGTAGCTTGAAGCAACAAATTGTGGCATAGTATTTTAGTGGTAAGATAAGGAATAAAGGAAAAAGTAGCAATGCATGGGTGTGAATATGAATATAGTCTTGGAAATACAGAAAAATATATGCAAAAAAAGAAGAAAAATGGGTATAAAGATGAAGAGGGCATATAGCCACTCGATGTGTTCGCATAATTCATTCGTGTCGTTTTTGGCACTTTATAAATCATCTCTACGCAAAAGAGAGAGAGAGAGAGACCAATGTGTCCCCTTTAGCTAATACGTTTATACTTATATACTTGACGTTGTAGGTACATGTGTAAGTGTATGCCTTCGTGGAATAAGGCAAATTGCTTTTTAGAAAATTACCATCGTTTTCTTATACTTTGCATATTCTTTTGGGTCTTTATTTTTTTCTTTATATACGTTTTATATATAAACCTTGATTATAAATTGTTCCATGATAAAACTCTTCTTGCTAAATGCATTTCTTGATTACCAAAATTGTTCAATAAATTTAAAGTTAAATCAAATAAGTGAAAATGCATAAGAAAAAGATGTTTTGTTCTTGTCAAAGTTATCTATTCGATTATACTTTTGAATAAGGAAAGCAAATGGACTTTATTAAAAGCAAACGGCGAATGTTAAGAGAAAATTGTTTCGCGTCATTGCATCGCCAGTTATACGAAGGATTTTGTCTTCCTTCGACTAAGATACAGATTAATGATCTGTTTACTGTCTGCTATCACTTCATTCAGAAGATTAAATCTTGAAAGTATCCAGTCTTACTTAGTCCTGCCCAACCATCCAGATTCATATTTTCTACTTCATTAACCATTTAGTGATATTAGATGATAACTTAAGTTATCATTAAATAAACCAACTAATTTTAACAATAAATACAAAATATTTGATTTGTACAAGTTTCTTTTTCTAGAAAGCAATTGGAGAAACACGTTAAAAGTATACTTGCAAGACGAAAACAAACAAAGTAAAGAAACTGGAAAACGATGGCGTTGAATTAATTTAAAACAACAAACGCAATAACACCCTCTCGTCTCGACAACAATGAAATTTAAGCCGCCGCCGACCGCTGTCGAGTAGAAAAGTGTGTTGCTAGCCAAGGCAAGCAGTCAAAAAGATGGTATGATAAAGGAGAAAAGATAAAGAAAACCAAAAAGGCAAACGTCGAAAGCAAACGAGACGAGAAAACGCAACAAGTTCTTTGCATATTCATGTGCGCCTTTCCATAATTTTTAATTATCCCTAATTGCACTTAATTATTATTATCTCGGTTTACTAATACTAAATTATGTAAGGAATATTAATTTTTTGCCTAATAGAATAAGAAAACGCAAAAGGAGTGACCGTGGTAAGTGGTAAATTAAATTGACTTTCAAGCAAATTGAACAAATCTGATTAAAACAATGAAAGTTTTCAAATTTAGCTTTAACTAAAGTTATCTGATGCTGAAGATGAAAAATATAAGTTTTGTATATTTTGAGTATATCGAAGAAAATTGTTGATATGTTAACACGTATGATTGGCACAAAAATTGCCAGGGAAAACAGATCAGAAAAATATATACCTACTATCGTGCCCGTGCGCGTGTGTATGTGTGTGTATGTTTGTCATCTCAACAAATTGAATTTCACATTTTAATATTCCTTCGTCCTTTCCGTTTCCAACTCTCAACTCTGATCGTTTCGATTTCCCTTATCCGTCGGAAAATGTTCGTTCTCGTCCTTTGGTTCTTTTGAAAATAGGGATCGGTATACACAACGACAAACGAAATGAATGTCACCATGCTAGTGTGCACCCTCAGCGCATACCCCATATATACCAACGAACGAGTATAGTCCTGTGCGAACGCGTTTTTCTCTCCCCGGAGCCACCCCGGATCTGCGCTCTAACTTCAGTGACGTAACACGTAACACTCGCGGGTGGCCAATGCGTGGGTGCTACATAACGAAGCAAGCTGTACGATTGGACAGAGTATAAACTCCGCCCAAGAATCACTGTTACGACTTGCTCTCACCCTCTACCGTTTTTCCATACTCGCGCGTTTTCCACCCTCTCTATATACATGAAGAATTTGCAACACAACGAAATTGTAGAGGGAAAAGAGATACCATGTAAAGGGCACCCCATACACCAACACATACACACACACACACACACACACATGCATGCAGAACACACATATTGATATAGCTATATAGGTAGAGAACGAACGAAGCGAGTTTAGGGACACACACGGAGGTTTCTGGCGCGTTATTGAATTAAGCTTATCATTTGATTTCGGCGCGAGTCTAGAGTCGGTGGTGTGTTGTTTAGCACAGTGCGCTATCGCTATAAGTTTAAAGGGGGTTAATACGCGCCTTGCTTTTGACTTTTGCGAGTGCGAGTAAAAATTAAGTGCGAACAAATCCGATCGTATTAAATTAAATTAATCGAGATCAATTAGTGCGCGCACTTGGCACAGTTTGTAAAGACTTTCGGTGCATATTTGGACGTTGCAAAATTGCATTTCAAGCGCGGATGGAAAGAAAACAAAACAAACGCAAGCAAGTTGGAAGAGAAAATTCGATAAAACCGATATCATTCGTAATCGCCATAATTTAATAATATCAAAACCTTTTGATTCGATTACCTTACTTGCTATCTCACAACTCCTTAACACGATTTTCTTCATCTTCTTCTTCTTTTCGAGCAGTGTAAATCTTAGAGAACACTTCAACTGTACAAACCGGAAATCAACTATTTTTACTTTATACTATATAAACAAACATTAAATAAAAAAGACAAATAAAGAGTGGATTTGTTTAAAATTGTAGTGTTACCTATATTTGCCACTTGAACTTGAATTTGTTGTTTATAAATAGTGAAAACATCATCATGGACTATTCGTATTTGAATCAGGCGGCAGCCGCCGGCTTCGATTCAAGCTGTTTGCAAAGCATGCAGGATCCGACGGGCCTGTCAAACATGCCGTGCAGCTATGGCGATTTAACATCCTGCAGCCAAATGTCACAAGCGGCTTATCGGTATACCGCTGCGGCGGCCTCCATGGCGCGAAGCTACAATCCGAGTGCGGGTGCCGGCGCCATGGGTGTGCATCATCCAGCAACGGCGGCATCTCAATGTGCCGTCATGGGTGGACGATCACATGTACAGGATGTTCATAGGGCTACAATGTTTCCTTCTACAATGAATTTACAGAGTGAGTTTCCAGTATTCTTAAAAATTCTCCTAGTTTCACACAACGCCATTGTTTAGACTTTTGTCGCATTTGTTATTGTTGTTTGTTATCGCGTTATCGGTGAATAATTTATGTGAAAGCAACGCAAAGAAATTGAACAAAAAAAGGAAATGTTTCACTTACTTCAATGAAACCAGAAAGAAGTAGAAGCAAGTGACGCGGTGCGGTGTTCCCTAGACTTTGGACTTGAAAGATTGGCCACGTAATTGAATCGGATGGAGCGCTTCCCGCAGATATTTTCCCCTTGATCGATCCGAATTTATGACTTTGCGTTCCAGACCTTTTGATGTATATTCTGCTTCGGATATGATATATAATAGAGAAACAATATACCTACCTATACTCATCGATAAGATAATATACTTATTTCTTGAACTTCATCAGACCTTAAACGCTAAAGTTATTAATTAAAGAGGTAAAAAATTAAGTGATAATCCCAAAGACGTAAACTAGTTTGTTATGTAGAAACACTTAAGATATTAAATGTAAATTATAAGATATGGGATGCAGAACGTTTCGGTTTTTGCGATTTAAGTTCAAGAAGATCAAGTTTACAAAACTACAAGAAGTTGTCTTGCAACTGCAAGAAGTTGTCTTCACAAACTTACTCGAAATGAAGAGATAGAAAAAGTGGACTAAGAATAAATCAAAATGGTTAGTCCTTGCACTCCTTAATGCTTGTCGCGTAATCGTAATTAAACTTTCTCGATTATTGAATGAAATATTTACGCTAAGAAAACTTCATTTGCTTCTTACAGCATCGGAAATTCTAATTTACTAATAATTAAAGTGCATTTTATGAATTAATTAAGAAATCAATTAGAAATTTACCATTTCGATTATAAAATCCAATGCTATGTGCGAACATGTTTAATAGTTAAATTCCACGCATTTACTTTCACTTTTCCTGCTTTATTTTTTTATTCTCTGTTACATTATATTTTCACACGTTTTCATGATGATGAACTTGATGGCATGAAAATGGAAGAATGGAAGACGTTTTGATGCATGCATGTTATTTCTGCTTGAAACGTTCGCTTGAAACAATGAGCAAACGCAAGGAAAAAAGATGATTTTGATGTTCACGTCTTTCATATTGTTCACACTCTTATAAACATTTTCACACCGACATCATCATTCGCCTACCTACACCTCCACGTTTTACTTTTTGTAATCCAAAGTTTGCTTGTTTGCGGAAAATAAATGCATTTGAATTGAATCTTTACCATTATAAAAAATTCTTTGTAAATTTCAGTTTTCCCTTTCCGTACGATGTTCAAAGAATACATTTTTTTGTCCTTTTATTTTTTATTTATTTTAGTTCCATCCGCTTTGTTTTATTTGTGCATTTGTTACCTTTTATTTTCTGTTGAATTTTATTTTATTGCCGATTTGCCATTTGTCTTTATTCGATGCTCGACGTTGTCCTTCCGTATCATAAAAATACTTTTTATATTTCTCAGTACAACGTTGTGTACTGGAGTGGAAAGTAAAACGTATTCGCGTTCCTTTCTTCCTTATGTATTTGTATTGTTTCATTTCCTTGCAAATGTAATATTTGTATACATATACTACATGTAAAAAGTGTTTCGCTATCTTCGTTGTCATTGGAAAAATGACTCGTGTCGTGCCTTCCCACTTTTCCGATAAAAGAAACCCATAAAAGATGTTCCTCCGACCATAAAGTTACGGGTTGCTCTACATGTTGTCCTGTACAGTTCTTCGAAATGTTAAAACGTGCACGACTAAGAAATCATCTCGAGATAAAGTAATGCAAGCGATAGTAAAACAACGATATAACTATAAAATTTCGATTTACATCAAATTTTTGAGTTTATAAATGCAAGAAGCTGAAATAAAATTTCTAAAACTTTTAAGTGCCTAAAATTTAAGAAGATTTGTACTTTGCATACATTGAATTGTTGATAACCTGATAACTAAACGGATAGTACTCTACGAACAGTGGCGTAGCTAGGTTAAATTGAGAATCATGACAAGGATCATGAAATAATACCAAATCAACATTTCATTATTATTATATAATTTTTTCAAAAATTTTCTCACTTTACGAACACTTTACGTTGGTGCCCTGGTGCGTCGCACATATTTGCCCTATGATAGCTACGCCACTGTGTACGAGGATCTATAAGTATAAGGGTGGATTCGGTTCATTCATGTTTAGATGCAAGTATACGTTCAATTATGTGGGTTTCAGGTGAATAGTAAATTTGCGGTTACACTAGTCCTTAATGGGCTCATACAGGACTAACCAGGACTAATTTAGAAGCGCAGTAGTATCACATCAGGCACAGGGAGACGGAATCGTTTAATATGTGGAATCATGACCTCCTTAATATGTTAATTACCTCATTAAATTTGTCTAGAGATCATTTACCCACAATCGCAACAATTAAATTTTGATAAATTGAAGTCACTAAAAAATGAAATTATGAAACTTTCTCAAGCTCATAAAATAAAAACTAAAAGTGAAATATCCTGCACGCATACGGATACGAATTTACGAATATTTGAGTTATAAAGGTAATGCTCGTTTTTGTAGGTAGAGCATCATCAACAACGTAACGTTTTCACAACGTCCAACGTCGATAAATAATTACGTGCCATAAACTTTTGTCAGCAGACAGATTCTCTAAGACGCGGCGGACATTTTTCATTGCGTGCCTACGTCCTGCCTTTTCCGTCCTTGCCGCACGTTATACGTTCCGAGAGGGGTTCGTTTTTTCTTCATGTACAGTTGAGTTGAGTTTCCCTAACACAGTATGGTCGACTTTTACGGTTAAGGCAAAGCAAACGAAAACGACGATCACGAGGAGCCGAAACGAAGGGTCCTTCCTTTCCTTGCTCGCAATCCTTACGTTTTCCTGCCGATCGATATAGGCGTTTCTTGCTCGCGATATATACCTACTTCTCACAAAATTCACTATATCCTTCCATCCTTGGACGGGGTATATGTGGAAATATTATTTGTTGTTATTTGGCACAAAAAAAACTTGTCTAAGAAAATTATTTTTTTCCTTTTTTTGTTTTTCTAGGTGGATTGCCTTATAAAGTTTATCCAGGCCACGATGGCGTCCTTACAGAAAAACGAAAACAACGAAGGATACGCACCACGTTTACATCGGCGCAATTAAAGGAATTGGAACGCGCTTTCCAGGAAACGCATTATCCAGACATCTATACTAGAGAGGAAATTGCTATGAAAATTGATCTCACCGAAGCACGAGTGCAGGTAAAAAATTCAGTAATAACGTATTAACAAAAATATTTACGAAATCCTTAAGATTTTTGACTAAAAGACTTCTGCGAAGTCTGAAAATGAATATTACATGAAATTTTGTACCTAAAAAATTTCCTCTTCAGTGCTGCCTCCTTTCATTTAAAATTAAAGAAAACTTCCCACGTTTTCATTACTTATAACAAGCAAGCAAGCACTTTTCAACCCAAAATGTTCACTTATAACATTCTCCAAAAGGATCTACAAAAGAAACTAATTACGTGAATTAAACTAATTATCCTTCAGTACTATTCCCTTTTGTGCTTTAAGTTCTGGACAGTACGATAGTTAAAAGTTTACGATATAAAAAAAAGGAGCGATAAGTTTCGTATTAGCGTTAGCCATCTCAAATGGAAAAAAAGGATACTTATCCTTATCGGAATGTTCGTTATTCGTTACATTATTGCAAAACTCCCTATTAGTACAAGTATACAGAATTCGCTGAACGAGAGTTAGGTATGTGTGAGTGTGCCGTAAGGACTTTTTAATCACTCTAAGTGGATCCTGATGTAGAGTAGCTTTTACCGTCACGAGAGACTAAAGACCAAATGAACGAAACCGACCTACCGATCCACTGAGCGAGGAAAGTGTGATGTTGTCGTCGTGAAAAGAACTCACATCCTTGCTACTGGCTGTATTATTACCAAAGGACAAATACTTATTTTGCTTGCTTTGAATGCAGCAGGAGGTGGTTTTAGTAGAACACCCTATATTTGCAAAAGGTGGCACTTTTAAGGACCACACACTTTTAGTCCGCTGAGATCCTTTATTGTCTATACTTTGTCGAGCTTTTGCTTGCTTTCCTTATAGTGGAACGATAATGGTAGCCACTAGACTAGACAATATCAAACTGTAACGACCAAAGCAAATGGAATAACCGGATAACAGAATAAGCCAAGCCAATAAGGAAAGAGAAGCAAAAAAAAAATGTAGAAAAGAAAATGGAAAATTGTCGAATAAAAACCAGAAATATTCGTAAACAATTAGGTACAAAGGAGGAAATGTTTTCTTGCTAAATTTTATTTGTTATCTTGCTGGATTTTTGTTAATTTGTTATTTCCGTATCGAATTACGGCCAACGGGAGGGAGGATGTATCGAGTGCCACTTGGAAATAAAAATTACACAAACAATAAAATTGCCAACGAGCTTGAACAATGGTCAAATACAAAGAACAACAATCAAAGGACAAAAGGCTGAAAATGACACGTGACCGAAACGTGTAGCACTTGAAAAGTGTGTTTGCAGTTGCAAGCGAAAGTCCTCGTAAATATACCACATTTAAGCGTTAATAGCTCTACAAATTATATAAAAATTCGAAAAATTTGAATAAACATTTGATCAGATAATTTTTATTCCCATAAGAAATGCAAACAAAAGTAAAGGTCCGTTTATGATTGATATATAATAGGTTAGTTTCATCATGCAGTTCTCGTTAGTTCGAGAACTATACGCATGCGCATAAATAAAACTCTGTCCTTTGTTCGCGCATGCGCGCTACAAAATTATGAATTAGAACTGAACCAGTTCAGAACAGTTCATTTATGCTATGATGAAACAAACCTAATATAAGATTTTAATTTAGGAAATATAATCCATAAGATTTAAATATAAGACTCTCGGTTAATGATTAATGATATAAGTCATAATATTGAACAAGGAAGAATGTCAAAAGTAAAAAAAAAAACCTCAAAAATATCATTTCCGTCACCATGGCATACGTTGTTGTTGAACAGTCATGCTCATCTTCAACATCATTGGCTAGGAATAGGAAATATTCCATAAGAGTTGAAAGTTGCAGAACTTCTATGTCAAGCGCTTATGTTATGTCTTATTTTAACATTATGTCAATCATAAACCGTCCTTTACTCTTGTTCATCTATTACAAGTACTCCGTTTCGCCTTTTATCACATAATAGTTTTGTTAATAGTGAAATGAGAAGCAAGATATGCTTTCACCCTTATAACTTATCACTGTTGCCGGCGTGCTCTTGCCCGTGCCCCCTAAATAGAAGTAAGTATGTAATGAGATTCGATACGCTTGTTGTCGTTGTGCCGATCGTCACTGGCAATGGGTCAAACATGTTATGACGAAATTGTAAGCTCAAACACGATGTTACCATTCTATAGATGAGAAAATGCAATTTGATACGGTTGTTTACATTCAAACCAGCACAAGTACCAGTTACAAGTTGCAAGTTACAGGAATTGATACAACAAATTTCCTCACTGAACATTATTATCAAATCATTTGCTTCAGATAGGAAATATCAGTCAAGCACATAAAGACTGAATGAATCAAGCGATAAATATTTGCGTGAGAACATTGTGTTATAGCGTCTATAACAACAATCAAAGCATTAGTCAGTTTTAGTGCCATTTCGCACCAAGCCAGTCAAGTCATCTCGTCAAGTCAAGTCCAATAAAATCAAGGCAGTCAGTTATTTCATACCGAACTCTCTAATGTAGTCATTCGGTGTGAAATAACTAACTGACTTGATTTTATTGGACTTGACTTGACGAGATGACTTGACTGGCTTGGTGCGAAATGGCACTTAGACGGATATAATTCTGGTATTGTCATTTTGTTAATTTTAAATAAAATTTATTTTTCCAAAGAAATTATAAATCAATAAGAAAATTTCCATGAAAGTTTTAATGATTTCGGATTTATATATGTTTCTGGTGTATCATTAATCCTAATTTCACTGTGCCTGGTTGTTTTAGTTCTTTTTGTTGCCTTCACACCGTATAGTTGTGTTTATTTGCCTTTAGTTGCAATTAGTTATTATCCGCGTATGTTCATTAGTTCGACCGTGGTCGACGGTTTCGTTCGTAGAGTAGCGACGAAAAATTATTTATAGACGATTTGGGTGCAATAGATTCAAATTTACCGAATCAAATTTTATTTCACCACTATATGCATATGCGTGTGAACATAAAATAAAATTTCCAAGCGCGAGATTTCTATTTTACTTCGAATACGCGCAAAAATCTATGATGTTCCTGTTTGTTTGTGTACTCGTATGCAATCATTTACAATTAAAACCGCGTTGTGTGGGGTTAGCGCGGGTGCTTTATAATTTTCGCGCTGGCCCAAAAATTATAGCTCGTCCGATGCTGGTCGGTTGGCTGGATGTTTGGGAACGAAACACATATGCTGGAAGCACTTTATTTCTCTTGTGTTTCATTTCATTCACGAGTGTTTGTGCGTTCGGTTCGAATATGAAAATGAAGAAATTCAAATACATATATCTGAATTAGCAAATATAGTACCACGGAACGTATGAACACGAAGGGAATGAGGAACGAAAGGCTGCAGATTGGGTGAAACATTGTAACATGCAGTAAAATTGCGGTGCGTAACCGCAAAATGTATGAATTGTTATGACGAGAAAGTCTCATAAATGTTACACATTTCCATGTGACGATTGCCACTTTGTAATAGAAAGGGATTATTTACGGTATTGCATATAGTAATTTTCCTTGACCAAATTTTGATTCGATAAACACTTATAAAATGCTCGATAATTTTGGATTTTTTCGCTGTAATAAAAACAGATATGAAATTCTAATGCGTGCGGGAATCCTACGCATGATTTTCTAGACAAACGACGTAGATACAGCGAATTCCATATAGCATGAAACATAAAAGCCTTCGAGAACATCGAGAAAATCAGGCCAAGTTCCAATAAATATCCGAAAATAACATCGCGCTCCGACGCTGCAAAACGACACCATCGAATCATCACAAACGAATAAAATTTTGTCGTTAACCGATTAAAATAAATAATTTTATAATGTTTTCGGGCAAAAACCCGAAAATATGTATATCTTTGAGTAAATATTCTCCAACGTTTTATCATAAATCTTGAAGCTGAGAATCATTTGAATAAGAATTAAATTTTTAAAAAGTCTAATAAAATAATTTACCGTCATTTATGAAGTTTCGTAAGTTTTAAACGATTTTAATGAAAATGTATTTGATTCTGTTTGATCGACTATATATATGTATATACAACCATTTGTTGCTGTATTTTTATTACGAAGATATAAAAGGTGAAGTTTCAATCGTAGAGCCAGATGAGAACTGACTTTTACGAGTATGACGAAACGCTTTTATTAGAGTTAGAGTCACAATCCAAAGAATGTCCGAATGAGACTTAATTGTCAATTACTTCATCTCACAAATGCGCACTTTTATTGATAAAATTAAAGTGCTTGTACCCGAAAGCGAATTGGACAGACGAACAGATGAAGGAATTGATCAACTGATTATTCGTTTGCGAACAAATGCAGTGGGAAAATGCACTTTGTCTAATCACTTTTTGATATTATCGCACAAGAATAACAACGTTTCGAATCAGTTACAAATATATACCTATGCAACAAAAATAGTTAAAAAATATATAAACTTAGCATGAATTTTGGGAAACTGAACGAGGATATGTGCTTTCATATGAAAGAAGACGAAGGGTAGAAGAGATTAGCCGGTTCTGGGCCAGCCTGCAGATGGGGGATTTAGAAGGAGTACTCCTTCTGTGTATTTCTTATGGAGCCTCTTTCTGTGTTAAACTGTTTATTTCTGTTCATCAGGTTTTCAATTACTGTTTATCTGATATATCGGACTGTTCAACTCGTCCGTTGTGCAACAGTAAAAAGCAGTTGATCAGAAATTGAAAACCATTTGAACATGAATGAACAGTTTAATCCAGAATCAGGCTCCGTAAGAAATACACAGAAGGAGTACTCCTTCGAAACCCCCATCTGCAGGCTGGCCCAAAACCGGCTAATCTCTTCTTCTACAAAGAATAAGAATAAATTATTGTTACAAGTTGAATTATTGTTTTTTAAAATCTAAAAGAAATTTAGATAATTCAATTTTATTTTTTCTTTCTTTTTTTTTGCCTATACGCACATTCCGTTTTGGTAATTTTGCTTTTCGTTGTTTTGTTAGGTATATCAAGTTTTCAATTAAGCCTAAATCATCCGATTATATCCTTGAAGCCTCTTTTCAAAAGCAGAGGTTTTGTGAATATAAAAACTATAGAAAACTTTATCCAATTTAAATTTTTCTATTTTGCAATTGTTTTGCATCCTATGAAATATTAGTAAATTACCACACATTTTAAACAAACTATTACGAACGGTTAGGAACAAGATGAAATGAGGCCCCCGCATTATGGCAGATAATATCAGCCTGATAACTAATTCAAACCGGCACGCCATTCTGATGGATGGACATTTAAATAGTTTACGAGTTAGCTATCTCTGGACATTGGCTACTCACAAATACACCTACAAAAAGAGAAAACAACAAAGCACCGTATACGTCATGATGGAAAAGCAACCCTTGTCTTTTTCGTGTGTATTTCACATGGGTTTCCCAACTGAAGTCCGGTCGCTTGAGACCTACACACACAAACAACACACCCACAGGCAATACAGCCAAGCAGAAAATTTTCTAATACATTAACAACCACAATCAAGAGCTGACTACAAACATGACTACAAGTTTTAGAGCAAATTTGGTCTTAACTGTACTGTTTTTGTTGGTTGGCCAGGATTGTTCGGTTGTGATAAAAGTTTTTGGACCACAGGTACACTTTAGTTTGCGGCCAGTTATGTTTAACACCAGTCTATATCGAATATTTTGGATTGTTATGTAACCGACAACAAAATGAGCAAATTTTCGGATTTGCATTTATGTAGCACAAAGAACTTATGGACATGTCCAAGTCCAAGTATTACCCTCCACTTCAGACTGACCGTCAGAGTTCCAGTACAACGTCCCTCAATGTTTCAGGTCCAGGTCTATTGTTTCATTTCCGTTAGGCGTTCGTATCGGTATATGGTACGGAATATTGAAGAAATAGATTAGGCTTGTGGTCGATTCGGACAGCTTGTGAGCTTGATAGACAGCAAAACGAAAATGTTCAATAAAAGTTTAGTTTGCCTAATAAGTTTGGAAAGTATTCAATTTCTCACAAGCACGAGTGTGAAATTGAAGGTTTTCCAAACGCATTATGTACACTGCTTTTTTACTGTCATATTTTCCCATCAGAAAATTGATAAAATGATTTTGACATAATTATAATTTATTATAATTGAAAAACAGATCTGAAATAGTAGTTTACCTAACAAGTATGGAAAATATTCAATTTCTCACGAGCGCGTTAATTTGATGCACGAGACGAAGTCGAAAATGAATGTTTTCCAATCGCGTTAGGTACACTGCTCTTTCTTCAGCCACATTTTTCCATCCAAACTGCCATCACCATGACATTGACGCAGACACTTGTCATGGAATATTCGATAAGAAACTGTGCGGGAAAGTTTGAAACTAGGCGAAATAATATATTATTATATGAGCGATTATGATAGCCATTGTTCACGATGAAGAAGTTTGCGACCACGACCCGTAGACGAGTGGCACAATTCATCAGATTGAATAATGGTCATAATCGCGAATATTATACAATGCTTTTTCTACACCTTACACTATTTTTAACACAAAATACAAATTGTGATGTTCTCGATGAAGCAACGAACGAAGCACTAGCTGACAGCTGTAACAATATGGCAGGCGATACACATAGAGGCATTGTCGGAATTCTTCGGGTTCTTTCGATATTTCAGATCATATACATATAGATAAGTTGGATCGTGTTGAACTTTAAATGATCTACGAATATACGCAATCAATGTTATTTAAATTGCAGTGATTTATGAAAATCCATAACTCACGGTAGTGATTTATAGGTACCATTATAACTCAGAAAATGCTAATAATGACCATATAACTAAAGAGGTGTAGAAAAATGTTATTTTTTATCATAGTTAGGATTTTTCCGCTTTACTTTTTACTTTTTTGATAATGGCTAGAATGTTGGTCGGCTGTGAGCAATTGTCAACTTACAAGCTAACGAAGGCCGAAAGTGGGCCATTGAATAGTGGGAGTTGGAAAAAAATATTAAAATTATGATTAAAACTCAAAAACGAAACAATCAAAATTAAACTAAATTTACAGAAGAAGCAAGGTCATCTGCACATGGCACTGATACAAGCTTTCTGAATGATTACTCGTAATTAGTGAGTTTATTATAGGGCTAACTTAAGGGCAGTTGAACACGTACGTTTGCTAAATGGCACCTAATATAGAGTTGACAACCTTTAGTGGCGCTCTATGGCTTCGAGCTTAGAGTTTTAGACAAATGCTTTATTTTCTTGCTGTTTATGTCATTTATACCCCTGCTACCCACAAAACATGAAAACACATTTGTATTCCATGTCAGTACGTTGGCGAAAGAAATAAATAAATGTGCCAAAATGAAATAAATATGACAAGAACAAGGTTAATATATACCCCATTAACTAAGTAATGTGGCTGAAAAGATTTCAGAAATATAGGTATTGATGATAAGGAGAACGCTTTTCCCACGTTTATTAATTCTTACTATAATTATACTTGTCAACTTTTTGTTCCAGTTCTGAACGAAAACGTACAAAATGAAATTTAATATACCTTAGGGACAGTCCCGCACCCTCCAAGGGTATGAAAGTCGATGTGGTGTAATTGTTCAATTGAATTCTATTTTATTCTAGTTTCTTGTCTTTGTTCTACACATGCCTACGTAAATCAATTCATATGTATGAATTTCCGAAGGGATTTCGAAAAAGAGCAGCAAATCGAAAAACAGTGGGAGCTGCAAAAATTATTGCCGTCGAGCGTCTTTGGGAATTCGGCCCTATCTTTTTGATTTCTGGCACTCGGTGCAAAAATCGTGTGAATCTTCCACACCCCACATGTACTTTAAAAGAGTAAATAAAAACAAACATGCATGGGATCCGCAGGAATCAAGTCAAAGTGAAGAATATTAGACAAGTAACAATAGAATGAAATAATAAAGGGAAAGAGAAAGTGCCTTGGTGTTGGCGACAAATGATCCTAAGGGAATGTTGGGAAAATATGATTTTCACAAGTTACTTCATTACATTGATCTACCTAAATATAAAATTAGAACATTAATGAAACAAATAAAATTCGTTACAATTGTGCGGAGTGTGCGGCTGTGGAAGAAAGTTGTAGTAAAATTATTACTTACAGGAAAACCCCTTCAAAAAGGGTTAAAATTTAACAAATTGTAATAATAACCCCCATGAAAATTAACGTTTCGTATATAAACGAACATAAGGATAACGTGCACGCAAAAGTGTAATCGTAATGATTTACCGAGAGCATGATAACGACTCAAAACGTTTAAAGTAAAGTTAACCATGGCACAAGGTAGCATTACGTTGTGAAAATCGTTGGAAAATTGCAGCCCTTATAGCGTAAGCAGTCATCACAAGCATGTAGAAGAGAAAGAGATGCACAAAGCGTTGATCCGCGAGTTTGTTAATTACTTTCCGGGAGCATTTTAATTTCCTCGTTGTCGCTACATCCTTTTTTAACACTGTCATCTCGTTTCCTCTCATCAGCAATAACTCTTTCCTGTTTCACAATGCTATACCTATATACAAAGAGACGAAATGCGAAGCAACATGGTCTTGGGTATAGGTAGGAGGCCTATCTGTCCTTTAGCAGTCGGTAATAAAACAAATGTGAAACGTATGGCTTTTCTATAAGGATAATAATTCATTCGAGTCAGCAGGAGCGCTTCGGCATTTCTATACTTGCCAGTTGGTTACTAGATGGTTGATTGTTTTGGTGTTGATACAGATCTTGTCGACGGAAATGGCGGATAATTAATCAAAACATTTTAATGAAGGACGACTTGTTTGCTTCCTTATCATATTGTTGTTGAGTCCCTGAGAATAGTGCGACCACATATTTCGAAGACCCCGAGAATACGCCGTTCCATAGCAAAATTAAAAGGGATCGATAATTAAAGATTTCGTTGACAATTATACTTTTTGTATTTGAAATTTTTTAGAAAAATTCCTCGGAAATGCTTACCACAAATGGGGAATATATTGAAAATGATGCAATATACGTACAAAATGTACAGGAAATTCGCAACGCGCTTAATTAACAAAACTGACATTGCACTGACAATGCGTATAATTGAAAACAACACTAATAAAACAATCGATTTATTACTAATAATAAACAATCGGTGCGACAGTGCCATATTGGCCTTCCGTCCGGGTTTTCTATTTACAATTTTCAATTTACGAATCGCGAATTTATAATTAGCCACTTCCAAATATTTCGCAAAAGTTCACTTCACAATATTAATTATTGAACTATTTTAATTATAAATTTCATGAAGCTTTATAAATTATTATGGTAAATGATAATTACCTATATTCAATGCTTTTAATCCGCAAACAAGTGAAACAATTAAAAATATGATATGCGGGGAAAGAGTTGAAAAAAAAATAATAAAACAAAATAACACAACAAGTCCATTGAATGTCTATTAGTAATTTCAAAATACAGGACATGGGGTACGAAATGTATAAAGGGTGTTAGGTTTAGGGTACCCCCAGCACCATGAATATATTTAGGGTGATTTGGAAGTAAAACTATTAAGCTCTGTATAAGGGCAATGACGGCAAGTGTCTGCCTGCACCCATTTAGTATCGATACATGCATATTCAGTTTGGTCCGCGATCATATTGAATCGAAGGTTTCCGAGTGGAAATAATTTAATATTCATTTACAATAGTCCTGCCAGCATGGACTTGCTTGTCACTTTGGTACCTACATTGTGAAGGACTACATTAAGATGTTGTTAACATGTGTTGTTAATTATTAGATAGTAACAAGTCCGATATACGTTTGTTACGACACAATAAGGCAACAAAACAACTTAAACAGGATTATATTAAGCATTAAGTTAAATAGTGATGGTGAACAGTGTGAACAGTTGAAGGTGTAGTGATGTTTTAAACGAGGGTTAATAGAACGCGATGGTTTCATAGTTTCCATTGAAGGCGATGTAGCCACCTTGTAAAGGCTTGTGCACAATTGATGCAAACGCGAACGGAAATGTAAACGTTAAAAAAGTTGACGAACGTTAACGTCAAAGTTGGGCAAGACTTTGTTTGCCAGTTAAGAATTCTTGGCTATGTTCAAAAATTTTGAAGTTTTAAACCGATTAAAATGGAGGAGAATAATGAAGAAGAGCTTATTATAATAACAAAAGGACATAGTCGTCATCCACATTATTTTTTAAAGCTTATACAATAGTTTAATTTTTTACCGCTTTATGTTTTATTAGTTACCTTTTTAACGGTCGCGTTGTCGCTACGGTTCGGGTTCGCGTCAGTTGTGCACAAGCCTTTACAATACGACATGCGTGGATTTTAATAAATCTATATCACCATCACCATATAACAAGCAAATACAACACGATTAAATAATATGAATGAATTGTCATTTTGTACATTTGCAAACAGCAACAGCAGGAGCAAGTTGTAACATGTGTGTTAACACACGATTATCTCTTTTGTGAATAGACCTTGACTAATCTTATTATGACTTTGTATTTTTCATAACGAGTTAATTTTCATTTCTTCCTTAACGACGAATAATAGTATATTATTAAATGAGCGATTATGAAACCATTACTCACGAAGATGATGTTTGAGCCCACGAGCCGATAGGCGAGTGGCTCAAATTCATCTGAGGAGTAATGGCCATAATCGCGAATATAATACTATACTTTTTCTATACCTTGCAC
>JARJEB010003043.1:0-10991 GCA_030264535.1 Liometoxenus newtonarum
TTGAGCTCAAATTAAAGGAATAGTTCTAATAAACGACTGATTGTTTCATTTGTTATTTGTGTACGTTCGGTCTCTGTACCGTTAAAACAGAGTGGCGCCCAAATTATCCAGAACCAGATCGTCCACCCCGTCTCCACAGCTGGCCGAGGCACCCCAACATCTCCAGGAGCACGCCAAACGGCGTCATCGCCGTGTTCATGCTACAATATATAAGTATAAAACAAGAGAGCACCGAGATAGAGCTGGCTGCGCAATATATGCCACCAGGCGTGCGTTCTCTTTCGTGTCCATTCGCGTTACTTTGGTCGCGATCGGTCTGAGAGCTTCCAGCGATTCTAAACCTTAATTTATTACGGTTTTCGTTTGATGTTAATCATTAATGTGTGTCATTCAGTTAAAGAATTGTATACGCATTTCTAGGATAATGCGATGTTGTAAATTTCGAAATGTCTAAAGAAAACGCTGTATGGACCAAATAATGTCCCCCCAAATTTCAAGTACTTCGCGCCCTTTAAATACAAACACAGCGTCTAGTACAGCCATGAACGAATTTGTGTGTATTAAACGAATTTCTTTTGGCAACGCTTCAAGGATATAAATGCTACTGCTTGGATTTCAGCCCCTTGTTTCTTATTTCCTATTCCTTATACTATGTGGTTCTCATTTCTCTTTCACAAAATACATTCCTTCCAAATTGGTTTGAAATATTCTCGTTGTTATCCGAATCATTTTGGCATTGCTTGAAAATACTTGCTTCTTTCACTTTGTAGTTTTAACTTTCTCAGTCACCCCAAAAAATTTTCGAATAATCTAATTCATGTTATCAAGTGAAATGGTGATGAAGAGCAATAATTGCCTAAATATAATTGCAAATTATGGCAAATAACCTTAAAGGGAGGTAAATTTTAATATTCAACTGAGCGTTATGATTAAATGATAATTCCAATTTATCCAGGATTAATTGAGTAATGACCCAAAAGCGAAAAGTAAACAACAAACAACCAACATTGATTTCGTCTCAGCTCTCTCAGCCCAAGGATAACGGAATATCAAAATTGATGATTTCGTTAGATATATTTGGTTTGGTTTAACTATACCTAACTGTAGGGTAATATAACTACGGCCGGATGAGGCCCACGGCAATGTTCATTAATAGGTGGTTTAATAAACTAGGAGAAAAGCAGAGGATTCGAAGAGAATTTCCATTAGAATACTTTAGATAGAATATTTATCAATATCCATATCGATATGTCAATATACAAACATAGGAACCAAATTATAGTCAACATGAACGATAAGGTTTTTAGGTATGGTGTATATATTAAAGAGTTAAGATGGCGCTTAAATTAAGTAGATTTCTATTATTTTTGCTATAGCATAAAAAATCAAAATTTACATAAAACGATAAATCTTACATATTTTATAAATAATTTTAAAATATGGTGAAGTGAAAGGGTGATGTTGACGTATCACTCAGTATTATCTTTAAGGTGAAACTTGGCCTCTATGGATTTTAGATGAAGTAATTGTTTTAGTTTATGAAATACCCTAAATGTATTATGTATACCTAACAGTTGTCTCCTTGTTCCTTGCCGCGTGTCCTTTCGTATCGTATTCCCAGCATGTGATTTAAATTAATTTTGCGTGTTGCCAATGTTGTAGATTTGTTGATGTGAAATGCACAAACCTCTGCATTTAGTTAGTTACAAACTAAATATCCCTATATAAATTCGCATATAATTCCCGATGTATTAATTAATTAAATTCTAATTTCGTCCGTTACTGCTGCTGATGTTTAGGTCCGTTTATTATGGGTACCTAACGTTTCGGAAAATATCCAACGGCAAAATCCCTATTGCACAAAATTCAAGTCTGAATGATTATAATGGATTCTGACTAATAACTAATGGGAAATAAATAATGATTAATGAATAAGTTTTGTTCGAAATGTCCAATAATTTAATGTAAATGGAAGAGGTTATGAGAATCCTATACACAAAGTGATGTCTATTAATTTTCATGGAGATAAAGAGAAAATGCAAATAATTATTGTTAAGATAAATTCGTTGCTGGAAGAATGTTGTGATGAATTTTAACGGAGAGATTGAAAGGGTTTTGTTAGTAACAAATCGATTTTTTGGAATTATGAAATATTGTTTTGGCAGGCTACCAACCATCTTACGAAATATACAAAATTGCCTAAATCAGCTATGACGAAACAGTTTGGTTGGGTGTCCAGGCTGGGCGGTTAGTGTCCTGGCGATGTCCATTAGCAAGGGATTCCCAGAACGTCGTGAGTATAACGATGAAGTCGTCAACAGAGTAAGTACCCGTGGATGACTTAGGTGGATGATAGCTTTATTCATTGCCATTGCAAATGGCCTTAAGCCATATTTTAAAGTTTTCATTGTCCATAATTTTTAGTTTTTTTAGCTTCAGTAATATAGGAAAATGGAAACATGTTCGCGCGTGTGTGAATTTTAATGTTCGATTTTTTTTTTGACAAAACACATTTAGTTAGAAGTTATTAGTTACGTTTCGAATTAAAGGAAGCATATGTTAATTAAGATCCTTGTTTCTGATAAGCTAAAATCATTAATAAGCCTGTCACATTTCGCAATTGATTTTATGTTAATGTTTCTCCCAACTGCCACCTATTTTCACACCACAAAGTTATCCAAGTTATTCTTGTTATTAACGGACAATACACATGTACGCACAATTTACCTACACATGCCCAATTAGCATTAATGTAATAAATGACTTTGTGTGCGGCTTTTTTTTTGGTCGCAGCGATTTGTAACGCTAAGGAATGGAAAAAGTGTCAGGTTCGGATACTTAGGGAGCACAAGCTTCGTTTTTACTTCACGTCCAAACTTTTCCTTCGGAATTTAATTTGGCAACTTTCTCATAGTTGATTCTGTTCGCCGCTCCTAACTCCTAAGCATGTGCTGAGAAACATTGGGGGTCGTTTGTTTAATTTTTGCCTTCCGATAAAAGTCGTCATGTAGTCAAAGTTTTCATCAATAGGAAACGCATTGGTCGTTAAGTTAGTGTGCTGTGGCGAGTTTTTGGTGGAAATGGCCAGGAAAAGAAGGGAATGGGAGAAAGGCTTTAGTGAGTTTTTGGTTTTGGTAAGTGAATTGGTCGAGTGGCCAAACTGGTAACGAAAGCAGAAAGCAATAAATCGACCGGTTCGTTAATAGTAAACGGCATGGACCGCAAGTGAAATTAGGTCGTGACGAGAAAAAAACCGGAAGGGCTAAAAGGATGAAAAGCAGACAAGGGACAAAATTACAAAAAAAAATGATGGAAGTTAATTTTTTGCATGTTACTTTCTAAGGAATTTTAAATTTATCATCGAGTGGAATGAGGTAAAAAGCATTTCAGTTCCTATTATTACAAAAAAGGTCTTTTTTGTGTTTTAAAAATGAGAAAAGGGAAAAGCAATTACTGGCTCGAAATGTTCTCTTCTATATTTTCTTTGGTTATATTTTTCCTTATTGTCTTTTTGTCATAATGCTCGCCTCTTTTCACGTGTAGCTGTTGATGACTTGGTCTGTTTAATATATTTTATTATTTTCGTTGCACGCTTCTGGTCGACGTCTTAATTACTGTTTGCCAGCTCTTTATTACTTTCAGTTCGTATCAGTCACCTGCAGATGTTCTTATGGTAGAGCAACACTCGTTGGAAAGTGAGTGATGAATGCGCGTCGCTGTTGAAAATGAGCTCGCGAAAATATAATAATTAAGTACCAAAGCACAAAAGTAGAAAACATCAAGGACGAAAAAGTCAAAAGTGTAGAAGGTATATAATTTGTCAACAAGCAGCAAACGACAAGTCGACAAGAAACGCTGAAGTTGATCCTGGGAAAACGTAAACTGAAAAAAATGTCTTTGAGCTTATGCGTGAGTTTCGGCTTTTTCAGCTTTCAACTTTTTCAAATTTAATTAACAAGAGTTATTAAACGTAATGAACGTAATATCCGCATTGTTATTAGTGAAATGTTGCGCCTGCAAATGCTCCTGTTTTCTGAATAGCAGTCTGAGGAGACGTCTTTCAGTTTTAAGCCTCCCCAAACCCAAAATCATTAATTTAACAAAAGTAAGTTGAGAAGTATTTTTATTTTCGTGTTGCAGTAGTACCAGTAGTATACACTTGAGTAGAAGTGTAATGTGGTAAGGCTGTAGGCAAATCCCTAGTCGCCTGAGCTGAATAAAGTATGATGTACATACTCAAGCAAGGCAGAAAAGAAAAAATGTTGTTGGGAAAAATGTTGAAAATAAACGCGAAGCTGTGAGATGAGAACGAAAAGAAAAGAAAGCGCGGAAGAAGCTTATTGACGTAGTTATCGTAAATTATAATAAAGTTAATCAATTTTAGTTTATTACGGTCCTGTTGGTGTTTGCCAAGAAAAAAAGTATATACTTTTGATGTAGGTAGGTAAATCAGCACCATAAAGAAAAGAGGCGCACAAGTTGCACATTGGTATTGTTTATAAGCGGATTACTATGGGGATGGCAGCCCATGGGTGGCAGCCACAACACAGAATGTTGGTATGACGAGGTGGATTTTAAAATAATTACCAACCAGCAATTTTATGTGCACGCCGCACCTAACTAAAGTAAATATGACTGGGTCCTTTTTGAGACGGGCGCTCATGTGAACAGTGAACACAAAACAGAAACTGGAACACGCACAAGCGTGGAGGATTCTAAATAATGTAAATTAATAAATTCCCAGTATGATATTCTTTCCAACTTAAATGCCTTCATTAGTGTTATTGTTAAAATACAAGAACTTGTGAAATAGTCTAGTTCAGATAATAAATTTTAAAATAATCTGTCAAAGAGAAAAAAGAATAAATTTGTCGCTTCTTTATTTATTTCAACAATTGTTATGTAAAACTAAAAATTAAAACTAAAAGATTATGGAAAAATGTTTCAGCGACAATACCAATGATAAAAAATGAGTTCAAATGGAGTATTGAAGCAATTGTTTAAACTTTAAGAGGACCTTTCTGTCATCTTCTCTCTTGGGCTAATACAAGCGGTTGGAAAACATTGCCACGAGTGCCACGACCCTTTAATGCGGTTCCACCTTTCACCCAAAACCGTAAATGTTTGTTCACCGCGTATTTGGTCCAATTGAGACTCGAATTGCATTGGTTACAGTGATGTTGCAGGGTTACACATTCGGCTTTATGGTGAGTGTGAATGGGAACTGCACTTGATGTCCCTCAGGCAGTCTAACTAATCTCAACAGTCATTTTGAATGCAACCAACTTAAAGAGAGGTAGACGCAGACGGATAAAATAGTATATAATTCAATGAGCGTATATGCAGGCTATTATACGCGAGGGCGAAGTTTACGTATCGAGACGTTAGTCGAGCGGAGTAATCGCCCGAGCATATAATAGGGCATATGCGCGAATTTATCTGCGAATTTATCTGCGAAGACAAAATTTAATTTGCCTTTTAAACTTAAAAATTCAACCATGGACTTCAACACATAATCCTAGACGACGTTTTAGATGACGTTTTAGATGACTTTTTAGATGCAGTCCGTGTGTCACATATTATTGAATGAAGCGGAAAGCTGTGCTTGACGGAAAGTAAATCTCTATACTGGAATAATGACCTATTATTGACGTGTGTCAAGCTCCATTATTCGCGAGTGGTATTAATGTGGTTTATATGCGCCTAGATACACACCTAATAATGGTTGTTATGCTTGGTCGTCGCGGATAAAATAATAAACCTCACTGATCGACGAGCCGAGACTGGAAAAACAGAACTTCGTGATTGTGCTCTTATTTCTTATTTTGCTCCGGTTAGGTGGTTAACTGCTGTGTTGTTGATTGCGTTGAATGAAGAGAAAACTCCGCGAGTGAAAAAAATGAGAAAGGGGTGTGTAGTATATGCATAGGCGGAAATTTGTGGGTAACGGTAACAAGTGGCAAGTGCAACACACGGCGAAATGTATGGCTAAGCGAAATACACATTCTTTTCGTGAATTGTGAAAAGACGCTGGGATGAGGAGGAGAAGAGGAAAGAGATATCAATGTGCAACCCAACAACCCTAATTTTCAAAAGTCGGCGCTTATGAGTATACGAGTATCTGCCTTGGGTTGAACACTACGACAGTATCGCTCAGAGTCAGACGATGGTACCCAATAGACTAATACAGCAAGAAGTTCAAAAATTATTTCAAATTTCAATAAAAAGAAAGGTCAAATATCTTTACTCGTTCAGGAATTCATCAAGTGTTGCAAATTGGTTAGCTTCAATTCAGCAATAAGCAACGAAACATTTATTAACTAGCGATTGCTGTTTTATTGATTGATTGGTTGGTTATGGGTTATGGTTAGGATTTTGTTTTGAAAAAGGTTAAAAAGTAAAATATCAAGTAAAATCGATTCGGAAAACATTTTCGGAAAGTAATACGTTCATACATATACGTTTAACGTACACGATGATAAGCACTCGTCCTGCGTCTATCGTACAAGGTAAGATCGTTGTGAGGTGTGTGTGGATCATCGATGTGAAAACCGAAAACGTTCTTTCCTTACTTCCTAAACTAAGCAGTGAACAGACGTTGTGCTGTGGTGGTGAGCCACATGTATCGTAACTCGTAACTCGTGGCTTGCTATAGCAATATACATATATGTACAACGAGATTATAACTTATTGATAAGTGTTACATGTATTCGCGGGAGGCGGCTTATACGGAATAATAATGTGAGCACGATACGAAAATTACGCGAATAGTTCAGGATGTGTTTGTTGTACGATACAATAGACGTAGTACTTACCCATTCAAACATACGTCGTGCACACAATAAAGAAATATTTTAAACAACCTAATCCAGCGGTTCCCAAACTTTCTGGCTTGCGGAGCCTTTTTTGAAATCAAATCTTACGGCGGAGCCCCTTGGGCCTCCCGTAGCTCGGATTGCGAGTCAGTTGGGAAGTTCGACGAGATCGGCATGTGTGTAGTTCTCGGTGGACGCGGCTCCTATCTTGCTGAATTTAAGCCTGATGGTTTCTTGTTCACGTTAAACATGTTTTGTATCCATTCAAAAATTCAAAATTATCAAACATGTCTTTTTGGGCTACCGAAAAATTAAAAAAACTACTTGCACGTACATTGAACTTGTCAAATTTTCAATCTGAAAGTATTTTTCACGCTTTGTATTGATACATTTTTATTCATTTCTTTTGTTATTCAATCAATTTTTTGTTTTAATTTCGTGGATCGTCCGCGGAGTCCTACAGAGGCGCTCGCGGAGCCCTAAGGGCTCCACGGAGCACGGTTTGGGAACTACTGGCCTAGATGACTAGATATATTTATCAAAAAGGAACTTTGAAAACCATCACGAAAACATGTGATTTTATATGCAAAAAGAAATTAAAACAAAAATACCCGTAACTCAAGGAAAATGATAATTTTGATATCATTAAGATAACAGATAATAAAATTTACTAGTAAATCAATTGAAATTCTCAAAAAGAAAACGTTTTAGACTTTTAGGCCTTTTGGTTCTTTGCAAACGAAACCTATATAAAATCGATAATCGCGATTATGCCATCGAAATTTTGGAAAATTAAAAACTCTTGCTAGGCTATACGACGCCAGGGACGGACTGAGCATAAGAGTTTTCGGAAATTTCCCGAGAGGCCGTGTGGCGGAGATGTATGTCGCATACAGCATTTACTAGTGCTTAGAAAAAATTTTCCCCGGCTGGTTGCAATTCCCAGTCCGTCGCTAGTAATCGTCCCCATTAATATATAACAGAAATCATCAAAAGAAGTACTTGATTTTTTGTTTTGCCTTAAAAGCAAAAAATCAATGAAAATATAGGAAGACTGGGTTTTTGGTAAATATCGGAGATGAACGTGTAGCGCATATTACGTATTTCAATATTGGCAAAACACACGTCTTCAGTCCCGCCATCATCTGCTTGGCGACGCGATATTGTAGATGGCATCGTAGACAAGGTCCTGTTCGACTTGCATCTTTCGCTTCATGTCTTCATTGTACGGATCGAAATTTAACACGCGTTTCTTTCTTCTATAGATACCTGTAGGTATACACACACAATATAGTACGTTGGAAATAGTTACAATATAAAAAATAATGCTACCTTCACGTCGTTCGATGGCACATGCGAATTGTTTCGGATCAATGGGGAACTCGAGAAACTCCAAGATGGTACGCAGAGTGTGCTCGGGGTTTTCTACGAGCTGCTCGTAGAAGATGACGTGCGTCGGTCCACTGAAACTCTTCAACCAATCCATATTGGTTTTCTTCCACGCTGTCAACTTGTTGGTGACAAATTGTTGCCAGTCTTCAAGAAATACAATCTAATATTACAAGTCAGGATAAATTTTCGAATTTTCCATGTCTCCTCCAGCGAGAAATGTGGCAACAATGTTGCAATGATTCGCTGGAAGACAATAATTTAAGATGGCGTTAACATACATTTGCCTTTAGTGCGCTTGTAACGATCAGGCGATGCGAAACCGACGTGCCCACCAGATTGCCGATTAAATTCGGCTTGAATAGCTTGCGCAGGCGCTCGGACCAAAAGCACGGCTTTCTTGAAGTTCCGACGAGCCGTCGGGCCCCACTCATGTGTCTTTACGACTAGAACGGACCCGTTCGAGACACTTTCGGCGGGGAAACCGTTTTTTAAAAGGCCGTAATCTTTATAAACGCTTCCGGTAAGAATACCTTTTTTTTTGGGTGGGGGGCGGGGGGAAATAACATTTTTATTATAAAAATTAATGAAAAACAACTCAATTTTCTAGTATATAGGTTACTACCTGTTGCTTGTTGTAGCAAATAACGCAGCCATGTGTTTCCACTTCCGGGAAACGATGCCAGCGCGATTGGCTGCCCTCTGGCCGGATCCAAATACTTTAATTCCGAACACCATTGGATGCGATTGCGTCTGAACGCCACCGCCGGCGGTTTCTTCTGCTGATTGAACGGCGACCGATTGTACATCAACAACTTTTGCTCGAGTCCACTTGACGACGACGACGACGACGACGACGCCTTGCCCTTATTGTTGTTCGAATTGGCGCCGGCGGCACTGCTGGCACCCGCAGCAGCGGCATTGATGTGATAAACGTTGTTGATGCCACGCGCAGTGAACGCCGGCTCGTGCAGAGTGATCGCCGAAAGGAAGAGCACGCCGGCCAGATAGAGGACAATCAAGATGGCTAACAACCAGCAACGCGGACGCGTCAACTGCATTTGTTTTCAACATGTCAGATCGTCCACCTGAAAGATTTCAACAAAAATATTATTCGCAATGTTATATTGGCGCAGAACAGAACGCATCAGCGATTGTTTTATTGATTTGGAGCTGTCAACGACATATAAAACAAAATAAACGCGTTTCTGGCATAAAAAAATATACACAAGTATCATTATTAAGCCATAGACAACTGTGAAGACACGTATATGTGACGTAATTTAATAATCGACTTGTTTATTCGCCTCGTTTTACTTTAACAAACAGCGACATAAATATAACTTTGTCTTTTACTTACATTTTTTATTTATGATGGATCATGGCTGATATAATGTTCGCATTCGGCAGGTTTCAGTCAGGTAGTCGGATCGTCAGGGGTTTCTTGGTGAGCAGGTGAAATATATCGTGAGAAGGAATGTTTGGTGTCTGGGGCGTCGCGACGCGACGCATGCCCGATGACCAGACCGGGCGACAGGCAGTCGTGAGCGCCAAAAGCAAGAAAAACGGGCACGAGCGTTGCGACGCCCATAAATTTTCCTTCGGACATTTCCGTAAATATTCCAAACCAAACAAAACGATCGTAAAGAGTGAAAAGTCCGCCCGCAAATTTGATCGGATCGTATGAATTCTAAAAATTATACAATTATCAAAATCTAAATAAATATATACAAATAATCAATGAATAAACAAATAAAAAAATAAAACATTTTCGATAATTCTAGCGACTAAATAAAAGTAAAAATAATTTAGAGTACAGATGTACGAATTGTTCTTTTAATCGTTTCGATTTATTTTTCTGTTCAAATTGCGTGCATGTGCATCAGTTAAAGAAATCGATTTTCTTGGGAACTTATAACATCGATACGGTCGAAGGAAAATCCATTTTTCTATTTCTATAAAAAAATTGTTGCAAAAATCCAAAATTTTGAAAATTCCAAAATTTTGAAAATTCCAAAATTTTGAAAAATCCAAAATTTTGAAAATCCAAAATTTTGAAAATCCGAAATTTTGAAAATCCGAAATTTTGAAAATCCAAAATTTTGAAAATTCCAAAATTTTGAAAAAATTTTGGAAATTCCAAAATTTTGCAAACGCCAAAATTTTAAAAATTAATTTTGAAAACTCCAAAATTTTGAAAATTCTAAAATTTTGAAAATCCAAAATTTTGAAAATTCCAAAATTTTGAAAAATATTTGAAAATTCCAAAATTTTGAAAAATCCAAAATTTTAAAAATTAATTTTGAAAATTCCCAAATTTTGAAAATTCCAAAATTTTGAAAATTCCAAAATTTTGAAAATTTCAAAATTTTGAAAAATCCAAAATTTTGAAAAATCCAAAATTTAAAAAATCCAAAATTTTGAAAATCCAAAATTTTGAAAATCCAAAATTTTGAAAATTCCAAAATTTTGAAAAAATTTTGGAAATTTAAAAATTTTGAAAACGCCAAAATTTTAAAAATTAATTTTGAAAACTCCAAAATTTTGAAAATTCTAAATTTTGAAAATTCCAAAATTTTGAAAATCCAAAATTTTGAAAATTCCAAAATTTTGAAAATTTCAAAATTTTGAAAAATCCATAATTTTGAAAAATCCAAAATTTTGAAAATCCAAAATTTTGAAAATCCAAAATTTTGAAAATCGAAAATTTTGAAAATTCCAAAATTTTGAAAAAATTTTGGAAATTTAAAAATTTTGAAAACGCCAAAATTTTAAAAATTAATTTTG
>JARJEB010003048.1:0-14456 GCA_030264535.1 Liometoxenus newtonarum
TTTCAAACTTACAAATTCAACCATGGAATTCAACTTGCAGTGTGAAACGCTTGCTAGACGAACAGAATATTACTGAACGCAGCTTGAAATATCTTATATATGACTGTCAAATATTGTGTCAAGCAAACGTCACGCGATGCGTCGGTCAATAGGTTATGTGTCTGATGGCTACATGTGTCGCTTCGGTTAGTGGAGACGTTGTGAGTGTCTTAGTTTAGTTTGGTGCGAGATGAACCAAGTCCAAAAAATCCACTGTACGCACCAGCGGTCAGCCACTAGCATCAGCATGTGCAAGAGAAAATTTGCTGTCGCAAAAATCAATTGATTCGATGCTCAAAAGTACACTGAATATTCACGAAAATTCGCAGGTTTTGTGGTTTGGGTTTTTCTGTTTCGTGTTTGTGTTTTGTGTTTTCGAAGCAAGCCCATGCACAATAAAGAGTGTATGAAATAATAGCTTTTCAAGTTGACGGTAGTAATTTACTGTTCGTCTAGCAAGCGTTTCACACTGCAAGTTGAATTCCATCGTTGAATTTGTAAGTTTGAAAGCCATACTGCAGTATAAAAATTAAATTTTCTCGTCGCGGATAAAGTATAGTATTCAATTCGCCCATAATGCAGGCTATACGCTCGGACTTTACTACACTCGGCCCGCTTCGCTTCGCCTCGTTACGTAAACTTGCCCTCGTGTATAATAGCCTGCATTATGGGCTCATTGAATAATATATTATTATAGACTCGAAGAAATAAAATCAGCTGAAATAATAAAGTGAGGACAAACCATAGAAAAAGTGAGCTCATCTGACTGAATGCGTCCAGGCTGTTACCAAGTTCCTGTTCAACTTCAGTTTGTTCGGTTTACCTTTCCAGTTTCATTTCGTCACACAATATAATAATTTTATAGACTCAAAGAAAATAAACCAAATAATAAGTGCGTACGGGTATTACGTATTACGTAATACGACTAGGAGATGAAGTTAAAAAAGTCTAATGTTGCTAACTTCGGCATGTATACGTTGGTCTTTACCAGTTTCATTATGTAACACCTTGAACGTACATAATGAATGTTCGTAAAGTGTCGTTTTCAGCGCTTGCAGTTTGATTTGTGCTTATTTGTCTATTTTCCTTAGTGATCGTAGAAAAATGAATTTTTCTACACCTATTTAATTATATGGTCATTATTAGCATTTTTTACCTCGTATTCATTTTCATTATTCAACGATCGTGAATAATGGATTTTAAAAATTACAGCAATTAAATACATTGATCGCGTATCTAAGTTCAACAAGATTTAACGAATTTGAAATGACCGATCGATTTGATCTATATGATCTAAAATCTCGATGCAACCATAGCAACCCGATAAATACCGTCAAAACTATATGTGATCGCCGGCCATATTGGTTCGTTGAGAAATCCAAATTTGTATTTTGTTTTAAAAATAGTGCAAGGTGTAAAAAAAGCATAGTATTATATTCGCGATTATGGCCATTGTTAACTCAGATGAATTGCGCCACTTGCCTTCGGCTCGTGGGCTCAAACATCATCTTCGTGAGTAATGACTATCATAATCGCTCATATAATAATATACTATTTTAAACATTGTTTATCACTTTTATTCACATAGTGTCTAGAATTTCAGTCGGCCGTGAGAAAATATTTCAGCTACTATCCTGACGAAAATCTGTCACTCCATATTGGCCGTAGGAAAAATTCAAATTCAATGAAAAGTGCAGTTTCGCGCATGCTCGTGCATCTGTATAGTTTCATTTTTTTAAATTGATTTCACGCACTAGTGCGCCAAAGTATACGCATATTACCAATTTTCTTATGAAAATCATTTTGCTTCATTTGTCTCATTCGAATGATTGCTTTGTGAAAAGTTTTATTATCATATACGGATAGAATAAACGCAATAACCTAAAAAAGCTAATGTTTGTGACTGAATCAAGTTTAAGTATGACAGAAATGTTAGCTATATATATTTAATGCAATTCAATGTAGTACACCGAACGCAATGTTATTCTTATAATGGTTTGAAGAGTCTTGAAACTTGTCCTCTTCGTTGTGTTATCGACAAACTAATGACTAATGAAGAATTTTACAAATTAGTTGTGATCCTTGAAACACAAGTATACAAAAAGAAACGCAAATATCACAACTAGCAAGAAGATAAAAAGTACATATAGAAACTATTAATACATTAAAGCAACTGGACATTAACAAGACAAACTAACCTAATTGGACTTGCAACATGGATTCATCTCAAATTTAATCACATTTGACGAGCCTGTCGATAACTATAAAATGAATTGCTTTAATTAATTAGTATACTCTTCTGGTATAAGTGAATACTGAGCAAAGTACAATTCACATTGTTGAAATAACAACGCGTACTCTTGGCTTAGCCATATGAGCTTGCGCGCAATCTTTAATTATCAATTGTCCTACATACTCATTGTTAATTTTCTCGGTTGTCAATTCAAATTTGTTAGTTGTCTATACATTTACGAATCAACGCTTATTGTAACATTAAGAATGTAATAAATAAATCTTGAAAAGCTGAATAGGAAACATTCAATATGAAAATAAAATCTTTGTTAGAATTAAGGTCTGAAATTTAAATCCTTCAAACATGCACTTTATATATATATTAAAAAATCCATGCGTTAATTTCGCACCACAAAACATTCGACCGTATCCGCTACGATTTAGTAGAAATCCTCAATCATAAAAGAAATCGGTGGCTTAAATTCGAGCCACACAACTTTCCAACCACACCCACTACGATTTCGTAGAAATCGTCGTTGATATAGTAATTCTAATCGGAAAGTGGAAATTACATTGATTACGATTTGATATCACCAAATTTCTATACAAATTTCGACTTTCGGATTAGAATTACATATATCATCGACGATTTCTACCAAATCGTAGTGGTTTTGTTTGAAAAATAGTGCAGTGCAATTTAACGCACCAATTTCTTTTACGATTGACAAATTCTACAATCGTAGTTGATACGGTCGGAAAATTGTGTGGTTCGAAATTAACGCACCAATTTATTTAATATTCAAAATAAATTTTAAACTTGTGGGGTGCGAATCCGTAGCTGTTTTTAATTTCGATGAAGTTTATTTATTTATAACAATAACTTTCCTATGAAGTTTATATTGTTTATATTGTCAATTTAGTGTGTCAGCTTGTTGGAGGGTCGCTCTAACAGCATTGTTCAATTCAATTCTTATGATGGTGAATTTTATGGGATTGTTGAAATGGTAGCACATATCTACCTATCCCTTAGCTCTAGAAGAAAATTTATTGGCGAACCTTATTGTAGAAAAGGAAATTTAAAACATCTTCGGACAACATATAGATAGTTTTATGCTAAAATCAATAATTAACCAGTTATACGCAAATTAATATTTTGAAACCCAATTGCTCATTTCTTTACGAGCCGATTTTGTTTATATTTACTACAGGGTCAAGTTAAATGAACACCTTCCCAGATCCCAAATTTCAACCTTATATGTTTTTTGGTTTGCCCGCAATTTTGCTCACAGGCACACACCGATATCACTCCAAAAACCACTTATTAAGATTCAGGAAGGCGAGATTCATGGAGATCCGTCGAAATTTTCTGTAAGTCGGAAAGTAAAAATATGTAACTTAGCTAAAACGTGAAACTGAAAATTGTCGGAAATTTTAACCACGAATCCGAAAACAATTAATGGTACAGATTTCAATATTATTCCAGCCAATTATACATTTACTTGCAGGTGAAGATATAAAATTACCTTCAAATAGCCTTAAATGTTGATTTTAAAATAAAAGTGCTGTCTGGAGGTACAGTTTCAATTTTCAGCAATTTTTATTTGTAACTTTTCTGTCAAATTTGTGTATATTTTGAGACCGAAAACTGTATCTAGTTGTAATGAAATTGTAGGATATATTCAAAATCCAAGTATATTTGCGTCGAAAATAGTGACCTAAATAGAGTTTGACCTCACACAATCGATTTTCCACTAGTTCATGGTTCAACCTTGCTGCTAACAATAGATAAATTTCCATTTACATTCAGGAATTGATTTTTGTGGAACGTGTATACACTTCATTTTTTTACAATTTACAAGCTTTTGTCTTCATGAATACCTCAGGTAATTGAATTTGTTATGGTACCGCCCCAAAACATATTGCTATTTCAATGGCGTAAGCAAAAAGAGATTCTCTATATATTGATTGGCCATTGATAAATATTTTTTTGTACTTCAAATTTCTGTTTGAGAGTTTATAAATTTTATTCAAGCGTGGGCCAATTAGAAATTGAAACGAGGCGCATATAAACCAGTGCAGAAAAAAAGATAATACCATGTGCATCTTCAGCCGATTCGATTGGTCTATTTAAAATTGGGAATATATTTTCCAGCCCGCACAGCTAACGATCAAGTCATTCTTGGGTTGTTAACAAACACCTTTACTTCGTTGGGCAGATTTCGTGCAAATTTCACGCATGAAGAACGATGTAAAATCTCAAATTCATAAAACAGAAGGTATATCTAACTAATAATAAACGAAATTATATTTCCTTTAATAAATAATACAGGAAATTTAAAATTAAAATCAAACATGAAGAACCTTGTAACTAATTGTTTTTTATTGCAAGTATTTTAGAGGTACTTTATGTATGGTATATTATGCTATGTATATTTACTAGCTATGGAAACTACATGAAAATGTGGAGTCAAGCGTATAGCACTGAATAATGCTAACAAGGTCTCTTACGCCGACGCTTACGTAGAAATTACATAACCAAACGTGTGTCGCGCTACGTTCAGTCCTTCATCACTCGCACACACCAGTGCATAACTTAGTTGTATCGTGAGTTTTAAAGTTAAGTCGTCAATTTTTACAAGTACATCCAAGTTATTTTATTTATAAAATAATTTTTAAAATTACAATTTAAAAGTGTGCATTACTAAATTTAACTTGTGTGGTGCTTGTGTTACAATTCCCATAATCCCATAAGACTCAGCTGTTAGATTAAACGTGGCTAAAACACGTTTCGATAAACAAGTAAACCAAACCTATTTTAAGCGCGTGTATTTTATCATTGAAGCGCACTTTAGGAACTGCCTGAACGTGGGCTATAATGTGAATTAACTTTACCTCTACACGTGAATGTTAAGTGGATTTACTTATTTGAACCGATTTTCGATATTTTTACGTTTCTTGTCAATTCGTTGGCGTTCTCGACCTCGTTGGTGAAATTTGTGTCAAGCGCCAAATGCTGTGCGATCGTTCCGTGTTGTATATACCTACGTTTGTCGTAAACGGTAAAGCGTAGTTGAGTTTAAGTGTAGCCAGTCGCTTTGAACGTTTTGTTCAGTTCGGCGCGAACACTATCCATTCTTCCGTCATTAAAACAAACTAAAAACGCGATTTACAGAATTCATCTTTAGTTTAAGTGCATTATAGTAAACGTTTTGACTATTTCAATTTTTGAAAGTTTGTCTTCGACGAAGCGACGATATTGTTGCCTGGAAACTGCAGGAAAATACTTTAATTCTAGAAGCGAAACCAAGGTACAAGTTCGAAAACTAGTTGCTATAAGATATAACTTAATATAACTAAAATATATAGGTAAAATATTTAAACTACATGTTATGTATTTTTGAGTATCTTAAATTAAAATTCTAGACTTTAAATTTTGGATCATTATTTCGCACATATTAGATGTGTTTTATTGCGAACGAAGGTTAAACCCGTTCGACTGAAATTCAATATCCCGACATCGTGAATGTTTAAATCATTTTGACGTATAACTTAGGAGTGTCGGTACAAAACATGTTTGTTCAGCATGTTTATGGTTTATTTAGCCTTAATGTGTTTTAAGATCACTTTTAGAAGAACCTTAAAACCGCTAAATTGGCTAGACTGGACACATCAAAAAATTTTCTCGTAATTTTTGGAAGTTCAAGTAGACCAGTACATTTATGCCGATCCTTACAACATATCCCGATTGCTTACAATGCAATTATGAAAATATTTCGATCCATGTTGTATTTTTCGAAAATTCATGTTTCAGAAGCAAAAATCTTCACAAAACGCGAGCTAGAAGGCGAGTTATGTCTGACTTAACCTCAAGCCATACAATTTGACTGCCTTCACCGTCTCATCTCAATCGAGAGTTACAGGCCACCGAGTGAAACTATGCAATAAAATACCGTTCAGTCACTAGAGTTAGGTGAGTTAACATGCAATAAAACGCACCTATTATATAATAATTTTGTTTTTCCCACCAATTATTTAAATTAATTCACAAGTGCAAAAAATTAGGCAGATAAAAGTTCTAGTACTATGAAAACTATAAATAGTGTTATATTAAGAACAAAATTACGAATTGGGTAAAGTTCTTGGAACACTTTGAATTTGGGCCATCCACTGTTTTTTGACAAAAATAGAAATATGAAATGATATTAACAACAATTAAAGACACTATGTATATTTAGGTGTTAGTGACTGAATTGCGATTACAATTAAATACCCGCAGATTATAAGCATATGTTTTCCCTGTATTTTCGATCTATTGGCATGTTATCAAGTAGTGAACGTGGAGTTGTGCCTGCAGCATGAAGATGAAATTTTACTGGAAACCGGACGAATTTGACATGAATAAAGAAATTGTCACTGTGGGGTAAAACAACATTCTGTTTACGATTGATATTATTTGTTGGATTTGCATGAAATATGGCTGTTTGAAAAATTCGTAGAAACCTACAAATTAAGGTTATGTATGCATTCCACATACTTTCCTCGGGGATTTCAGCGGAGAAAAAATTGTTTACAACGCTGACTTTGGAGTTGTTTTGTTGCCGAATGGATTCTGACAAGGCATACAAAGGATAGTTGTATTTTATCTCTTGGTTGCTGTAGTTGAGTTCCTTATTTCGTAGTATTCATTGAAATTTATGATTTACTATATCAGATTTTCTTCGGCACTCATTTTGTGTAAGTATCCACTATTAGTGGTCTCTACACAACATATAAATAATGCTTTTAATTGTGCACAAGAAATAGTAGTTTACCTAACAAGTTTGGAAAGTATTCAATTTCTCACGGGCGCGATAATTTGAAGCACGAGACGTTTAGTGCTGCACATCGCGTGAGTGTGAAAGTGAATGTTTTCCAATCGAGTTAGGTACACTGCTTTACCTTCTGCCGTTCAGATAAAAACGTTTATTGTGACTAAATTTTTATTCCTACTTTACCCACCTTAATGGAAGTTAATATTTTTATTATGAGACGGCAACAAAACGCATTTATTTTTAAATTAACGACCTGGTACTATTTAGTTGACCAGTACGCATATGGCAACTCTCCCCTATGTGAGTCCAAGTGAAAAACTATACGTGTCGGGAAGTTGTATGGCGTTCCTGTTCCACACCGCATTTTTATTTCCACTAACGAAAGCAAGTAAAGGTGAAAGTAGATTTGACTTTTCCGGATCCAGGGAATCTAGATTTATTGAGATCCGTTGAAAACCCGACACGAAAAATTTACATGAATCCGACGAATGCATTACTTTAGCGTCTGAAATTAAAACGCCACACAGCATTCCGGATTCAGAAGTTCGACAGAATATTAGAGAGCGTTCACCGGTAACATGCCTATTCTTCTCTTCGGGTCATCATTGTTTTGAGGATGTTTCAAATGACAGGAAATAATTTCTAAGGCATTAGCTCCACAAAGAAATATTATTGCCAAAAGTTTAAGGAAATTGAGACCAATGTTTGCTTAGATGCGTGCGTATAGTTTCCAAATCCTTTCAATATGTACCTGCAACCTTTTTGTGTGCATTCCATACATGCATACGCAGCAACATTGAAATAAGTGAAGTTTCAATACGAAGCTTTGTCCACAGGAATGTATAAATATTTTTCGAATGATTGATGTTTACGTTGTGCTTGTCAGATATTCGTCACTTATTTTAGAATCGATTTTGTGGAATTTTGTATAAACTAACACAGAATCGGACAACATACCGGAAAATGTTTTTTTAAAATTATGCTTGAATGCGATTACAATCCTTTACATACTTTTAAAGTGTCGGAATATAACTAGAAGTATTTCGACTGGGTTACGTTTTCTATACATGGACTACACTATACAGATACACTACACTAAATGTGTTTGGACGAGATGTAGGATGAGCTGCCTATAGTAAGAATCATATATTGAATCGATTGAAATGACATAAAAACCCATGTTATCAAGGTGAAAAATCGCAAAACCCACGAGTTAAATGTATAGTATACTAGAACGTAATAGCTTGCGACGTGAACACACGTTACGCAAACAAAACCCAACAGGCATATAAAATGCACAAATTCATCTATACCTAACAATAAAGTACAGTATAGTAATCGTACCGCGAGAGTTTGTATTTCTAATACAACACTACACCAAGAAAAAGAAGCTATTCCACTCATGGGCCACTAACATCCTAGAGGTACCGGAAGAAAGATAATATTATTTCTATCACCGCACGCCTCAACATTTGGTCCTTCAAGAATCGGATATACATAAGCGGACATCTTGGCCTCGTGGCACAACGTACAATCATTAACAGATAAGCCATTGAAAGGCATAAAAAGCCAAATAGGTAACAAAAAACCTTAGGCTAATTCATCATCGAAACAACACACCTGTATGCAACATCCAGCATTCAGAGAAAACACACAATTCAACCAGTAAGTCCTTTTATACCTATCATTTTTCTTAGGTATCATTTGTGTATCGTACAGTTGACAATGTCGAAAATAGGATTCGAGTCTTTAAAAGAACTAAACTGCCAACGTGGTTCGTTAAAACATAGATTAACTAATTTCAAGAAGTTTGTTGCTAAGTTTAATGCGCCAGAATTTGAGTCTGAAAAGAAAAACATTACCGCGTTAAATATATGAAAAGATCTTATGAAAACGGCTTTCCAAGACTTTTCAATTGCTCAATCTAAGGTAGAATTATTGACAGATGACGATGAGTTAGAGTCACAGTTTGATGAAAGAACTGAATTTTAAGAAAACGCGATTGAATTTATTGCAATAGCAAAGGAGATACTGCATGCGGCAGGTCAAAAAGAGTGGAACGGAGATAGCGGCTCATTGCAATCTAATCACAATAGCACAACAATCGGTAGTAACATTTACAATCAAAATATAAATGAAACAAACAACAAAGTTAAGTTACCAACCATTTATGTTCCTACTTTCGATGGTTCTTCCGATCGGTGGGTTCGAATTTGCTGATTTATATGCATAAGGCGTTAATTCATGATAACGAGAATATTCATAATGCCAAGAAATTTTACTATCTTAAAACAGCATTAATCGGTGATGCTGTAGATGTGATTCACTCTATAAACGCTAATGCAATAAATTATCAAACAGGTTGGGATACATTATGTGAACGATATTAAAATACGGACTTAATCATAGATGCGCATCTTAAAAACTTATTCGACAATCCCACAATTCAACGCCAAAATACACTTTCGTTGCGCACGTTGTTAGATTCATTTAACAAGAACATACGTAGCTTAGATAACTTGGATAAACCAACAACACAATGGAATACTCTATGATTTACTTCGTGTCATCGAAACTATAGATTCTGTCACGCGAAAGGAATGGGAGATAAAGCGAAAGACTCTCAATGCTAAGGCTCAGGCGTCAGTATACTGATTTAGCGAATTTTCTAAAGGAAAATTGGGAAATTTTAGAAAAATCAATCGTGAAAAAATGAATGTAGGAAAACAACAGACGTATAATAAACGTACTCTGACGAATTATTCCAATGCCCTAAAAACATGCAATCTGTGCAAAAGGGAAACTCACCCACTGTTCATTTGCAATGAATTTCAGAAACTAACAGTCAACAAACGTAATGCTCTGGTTAGGAATATGTCTCTTTGCACGAATTGTTTAAGAGGAAATCATAAATTAAATGAATGCAAGAGCACAATTTCCTGTCGAAAATGCAACAAACGGCATAATACGCTCCTCCATTATGAACAATCTTATTCAAATAGTCAAGTAAACTAGAATCAGAATCGGGATAAGCAAAACACAAATCAATCAAGCGCTGTTGCAACCAGCCAGCCAAGTAATACATCGTCTAGTGTCCAAACAAATATTGTATGTTCACACTCATCCATAAATACGCAAGCACTTTTATCCACACCCTTAATTCAAATCAAGGACACGTATGGAAAAACTTATAAACGTCGAGCATTTCTTGATCCTGGTTCTCAAGTTAGTTATATAACCCAAGCTTTGTGTAGATAACTGGGCTTGAAAGCAACTCTGTTTTATACGCAGCTTAGCGGAGTATATGAATCAAAATCTAAATCTAATTCAAAAACTTGCACCAAGATTTATTCTATGATAAATCACTATTCTGTCAAAATTGAGTTTCTAATTATTCCAGAGGTTACTGAAAACTTACCAGTAATTACATTCAATCGTTAAACATTTTAAATATTCCTAATGTACCTTTAGCTGACCCAACGTTTAACTTGTCATCAGAAATCGATATCTTGTTGCGTGCCGACATATTTTGGGATCTATTAATCGACAAAACAAACCAACCTGTCAAAATACGCACTTAGGCTGGATCATCGGTGATCCGCTTGCTAATAAGCGCGCTATTACATCACACACAGCAACCTGTAGTAGTGTGGTTGGACTTAAGGATCTGGTCAGGCGGAAGATTAGAAAGGAAGATTTAAAACAGTGATACGTTCAATTTTTGAAAGAGTGTTTAGCTTGTCATCAGAAATCGATATCTTGTTGCGTGCCGATATATTTTGGGATCTATTAATCGACAAAACAAACCAACCTGTCAAAATACGCACTTAGGCTGGATCATCGGTGATCCGTTTGCTAATAAACGCGCTATTACATCACACACAACAACCTGTAGTAGTGTGATTGGACTTAAGGATCTGGTCAGGCGGAAGATTAGAAAGGAAGATTTAAAACAGTGAGACGTTCAATTTTTGAAAGAGTGTTTAGCTTTGAGACACATGTCACCAGTCGAAGTTAGTCGAGTTGGATGCCGTTTAAGGACAATCCATTGGTTGTTTTTGTAGACTCATCGATAACTACCCTCAACTTCGTCGATAAGCTATTATATGCCACACCACGCGGTTCTTAAAGAAGATAGCTTATCGACGAAGTTGAGGGTAGTTTTCGATGCGTCTACAAAAACAACTAATGTCCTTAAACGACATCCAACTCGTAGGACTGGTAGTCCAATCAGATTTATATTCGATTCTAATACGATTTAGAACAAAACGGTATGTACTGTCTGCAGACATTTCAAAGTGTACAGGCAAATCTTGATTGCAGATATTAAGGCGTGACAGTCCAAATAAACCTTTAAGAACGTATAAATTAAATACTATCACTTACGGTACAGAATCAGCTCCGTATTTGGCAACAAGATCCATTAAACAGTTATCGATAGAGTCTACATGACAGTACCCTGTAATATCATTAATTATTGCGGAAGATTTTTACGTAGACTATCTGCTCACGGGTTGTAATAATATTGACACTTTAAAATCAATCAAAACAAATATTACTTCGATATTGAAAGCTTCTGGATTTGAATTGAGGAAATTTCTTTCAATTTCTGAAGAAAGATTTGATCCTAATATTTCAAAAAGCGTCGATCCCTTGTTTAATTTAACCAATGAAGTACATAAGGCTTTGGGACTACGATGGAACGCAGAGCAAGACACGGTGAACTATTGTGCTTCCGAGGACATTACCAACGATCTGGCATGTACCAAACGAAATATGCTGTCTGCACAGGCAAAGGTATTCGATCAACTAGGATTGCTTTCACCTTTGATGATTAACTCAAAAATTCAAAGAGTATTATAATTTGCATGGGATGATATATTGCCTGATACTATTCATCAAGCATGGCAAAATTTTGCGAATGACATCAACCAGTTGGAAAGGTTACGCGTACCTCGTTTTGCAGCACAAGCAAATAGTTCAAAATTTGTCCTTCACGGGTTTTCAGACGCGTCGGAAAAGCGGTACGGCGCCTGCATTTACATTAAATGTCTCAATTCAGATCAATCTGTTTCTATGAATCTTTTAACATCAAAATCACGCGTTGCTCCGTTAAAATAGCAAAGCTTGCCTCGCTTAGAATTATGTGGTGCATTCTTATTGACTCAACTTGTTGACAAGGTACAGACTTCACTAGAGAAGAGCAATACAATAAGCGAAATTCATTATTGGACTGACTTAAACATAGTACTTTACTGGCTGAACGCACCTTCTACTCGCTGGAAAACTTTTGTGGCAAATAGGGTGTCAGAAATACAGTCGTTATCAAACATAATTAACTGGTATCACGTAAGATCTCAAGAAAATCATGCAGACATTACTACGCGCGCATGTAGCTCAAATGATCTTGAATGTAATATACTTTGGTGGCACGGTCCTTCATTTCTAAAGACAACAATGATTCATAATCAAACTATTAATTGTTCGGATGCGGACAAATTGGAAGTTCGAAAATTAACACTATCATCGATAGGAAGAGATTCAAAATGTGAGCTATTTGACAGATATTCAAACTTTACGACTTTAAGGAATGTAACTGCATATATTTACAGATTTTATTGCAATTGTGGACTTTGCAAGGAAAAGCGAAAAGCTGTTAAAGAATTGCAAAATGCTAACAATTTGTTAATCAAACTATCTCAACGAGTATCATTTCCAGACAAAATAAAAACCTTGAATTAATAACACGACCTTCGGAGAGTTGGTGGTCGACTCAAAAACGCGATTATTCCGGAAAACACCAAATTCTATTAAGTGTATATTCAGTGAATTAATAGCAAGACACGAACATTAACGAGTTTTTCACTGCGGTCCTCAAACACTATCGTATTTAATGCGAGAGAATTCTTGGCCAATTTCAGGCAGAAATTTAACTAGAAAAGTAAAAGGAGAATGCGTTAGGTGTTTTAGAGTGAATCCCAAGGCAAAAAACCCTCTTATGGTTAACTTACCGGCAGATAGAATTACACCTACGCAACCATTTGAAATATGTGGGACTGATTTTGCTGGCCCTATACTTGGCAGAGATCGGAAAGGACGCGGATGCAAAACAATTAAACTTTCTTTATGTTTATTTGCATGTTTTTCGACTAAAGCATATAACATAGAGATTGTTTCTGACCTGTCGGGAGAAAACTTCTTAGCCTGTCTACTCTCATAATGGTTCAAACTACGTAGTTGCGGACAACGAATTAAAACGCATTTATGAATGTATAAACAACGATCAGACGAAATTTAAAATTTGCAAATATTGCAGACAACAGCAAATTTCATGGAATTTCAAATTTCATGGAAATAGAACACCACATTTTGGTGGATTCTGGGAATCTGGGATAAAGGGCATTAAGTCTTATTTATACAAAGTTGTGTGTAACACGGCATTAACGTACGAAGAGTTGTCAACTGTAACGACTCACAGAGAAGCTGTACTTAATTCCAGACCGTTGTCTCCTATTAGCTCCAATCCTAATGATTTACTACCGCTAACCCCTAATCATTTTTTAATTGGGCGATCGTTAACTGCGCTGCCAGAGAGAAACTCATGTTGTAACGTTGAAGGTTAATTTTGTATTCCCGGCCGGGATATCGTACACTTGACACCTCTTCATAGAAATTGTGTCACAGATGTTATAATAGTAAATAGTGCATTTTGATTATTTAGTTCAGTACAAGTTTGCGTCTCGATCCATCTATACCTGAATCGTGACGATTATCTTGGGTTACGGTTAAGTGCGATATGCAGATTTAAACAGGCATAAAAACGCGGTGTGGCTGTTGGCCCGTACTTTATTATAAGGATTTATACCGAGGATAATTAGCCTGTGTACAAGCCGATAATTATTTGTATTGTGTTGGAAATTAATAAATAAATTAATACACATATTGAATAAACTCTCCCACGTTAAAATAGAGTGGCGCCCAGTTACAGACCTTTTACACATCATCCAAAGAACCACGCAGTCTGCGCTGCAGCGAACCGGCAAAAGAAGTATCAGCGCAGCGGTATTGCGTCAATTGGACGCGGTCAATTAGACGCGGTAAATTGGTCGCGCGACAATTGGACGCGTACGACAATTGGGCGCATGGTCTTACAGTTACGAACGGTAAAGAGGTTAGGCCCTATTGGGGTTAGCAGGAGGGTTAGTGTAAAAACACAAAACGTACTTTGGTTTTAGCGCACTTGGGTTTTTGTCGTACGCGTCCAATTGTCGCGCGTCCAATTGTCGCATGCGTCCAATTGTCGCGCGACCAACTGACCGCGTCCAATTGTCGCTCATCTAATTGACCGCGTCCAATTGACGTATAACCCAGCAC